>PISW01009675.1:0-57871 GCA_004023785.1 Mungos mungo | reverse complement strand
CGGCCGTGGCGTCCTGGTACTGCTGGTACTCGGACACCAGGTCGTTCATGTTGCTCTCGGCCTCGGTGAACTCCATCTCGTCCATGCCCTCGCCCGTGTACCAGTGCAGGAAGGCCTTGCGCCGGAACATGGCCGTGAACTGCTCCGAGATGCGCTTGAACAGCTCCTGGATGGCCGTGCTGTTGCCGATGAAGGTGGCGGCCATCTTGAGGCCGCGCGGGGGGATGTCGCACACGGCCGTCTTCACGTTGTTGGGGATCCACTCGACGAAGTAGCTGCTGTTCTTGCTCTGCACGCTCAGCATCTGCTCGTCCACCTCCTTCATGGACATGCGGCCGCGGAAGACGGCGGCCACCGTCAGGTAGCGGCCGTGGCGCGGGTCGCACGCGGCCATCATGTTCTTGGCGTCGAACATCTGCTGCGTGAGCTCGGGCACCGTGAGCGCGCGGTACTGCTGGCTGCCGCGGCTGGTGAGCGGCGCGAAGCCGGGCATGAAGAAGTGCAGGCGCGGGAAGGGCACCATGTTCACGGCCAGCTTGCGCAGGTCGGCGTTGAGCTGGCCCGGGAAGCGCAGGCAGGTGGTGACGCCGCTCATGGTGGCCGACACCAGGTGGTTGAGGTCGCCGTAGGTGGGCGTGGTCAGCTTGAGCGTGCGGAAGCAGATGTCGTAGAGCGCCTCGTTGTCGATGCAGTACGTCTCGTCCGTGTTCTCCACCAGCTGGTGCACCGAGAGGGTGGCGTTGTAGGGCTCCACCACCGTGTCCGACACCTTGGGCGACGGCACCACGCTGAAGGTGTTCATGATGCGGTCCGGGAACTCCTCGCGGATCTTGCTGATGAGCAGCGTGCCCATGCCGGAGCCCGTGCCGCCGCCCAGCGAGTGGGTCAGCTGGAAGCCCTGCAGGCAGTCGCAGCTCTCGGCCTCCTTGCGGACCACGTCCAGCACCGCGTCCACCAGCTCGGCGCCCTCCGTGTAGTGGCCCTTGGCCCAGTTGTTGCCGGCTCCCGACTGGCCTGCAGCGGGAAGGGGGTTGGGGCACGCAGGCGTTACGGGAGGGCGCCCCCTCGCCCCCCAACCCGGGCCGTCCTAGGAGTCGCGGATGGGCCACGAAATGGTGGTTTTATCAGTGTTACTGTGGATCGTTCTGTCTGCTCCCACCTTTGCGGATCCTGGGGAAGCCCGAATCCGTTCATGCCCCGCTTTGGCCCAGAGCCCTCCTGCTTTAGCTCAGAAAAGCAGCTCCAGGGGCACCTGGGTGGCGTCCGACTTCATGATCTCAGGGTTTGTGGGTTCAAGCCCCGCGTGTGGCTCTGTGCTGACAGCTCAGAGCCTGGAGCCTGTTTCAGAATCTGTGTCTCCCTCTCTCTGACCCTCCCCTGCTCGCGCTGCCTCTCTCTGTCTCTCAAACATAAATAAATTAAAAAATAAAATAGAAAAAAAAAGCAGCTTCATCTTTGAGTAAAAGCCCAGCCCCCCCTGCCCCCTGCCCCAGCCCCCAGCCCCCTGCGGGACTTCCTCTCCCTGCTCTCACCTCCTCTCCTCTTTTCTGGCTCACTCTTCTCCAGTCACAGGGTCCCCCTTGCTGTTCTTCCAACACACCAGGCCCAGTCCTGCCCCAGGGCCTTTGCACTTGCGTTCCCTCTGCCCGAAGTGGCCTTCCCGCAGATACCCGCGTGGCTCTCCCACCTCCTTCAGGGCTTTGCCACGCTCACTGAGGCTTTCCTCTCATTTCTTATTCTTCTTCCTTGCTTTTTTTCCCCTTTTCCTGAGGCACTGACAAACTTACGTTGTCTTATTACTCATGTTTATTGTCCGTCATCTCACCGGGAAATGTGACTTCCAGGAGGACAAGGATTAGTATTAGAGTGTGGGCTGGTATTTTTGTGAAAAGGTAACATTTCTTCTCATCCCCTTCTTTGACTCCACCGTGGTCTGACCTCATCAACCCTGTCCTGGACTGGTTCCCACTCTCCTCTCCACCCTCTATGGAAGAGCCTGTTCTCCTGCCAGCAGCCAGAGGGCGTCTGTGAGCACTTGAGTCATGTCCCACACCCACAACCCTCCAGGGCTTCCACTTACTTCCCTCAGGGTACAAGCCCAAGTCTTCCCTGCAGCCCACAGGGCCCTGAATAACCCACCCCCACCCTGTCTCCTGCCTGCACTCACCTCCTCCCTCTCTCCCCCTCGCTCACTCTGCTCTAGCCACAGAGGCCTCCTTGCAGGTCCTCCAGCACACCAGGCCTGGTGCTGCCCCAGGACCTTTGCACCTGCTGTTCATTCTGCCTGGGATGTCCTTACTCCCAGGTACTCACACAGCTGACTCTTCCTTCAGGTCTTTGTGCTATGTCACCTCCTCAGAGAGAAACAGGATTGCCAGGCAGTCTCCTGACCCCACACTTTTACCACTGCCTCCCTAACCCTGCCTCCCAGAAGCCTTCAAATCTTTTGGTCCCAATGGAGTCACCCATAGCTGTCCTGGACTCCCTCACATCCTTTGGCCAACATTATTTAGTCCTTCCACAGCCGTATCCTGGGGACGTATTGCATGCCATACCCACACAGGAACATCGTTATCTTGCTGAATCATCACACAGACCAGAGAGGGGAAGTCGCCTGTCCAAGGTCACACAGCTTGTCCTGTCAATGCATAGACTTCAGATTCTATAAACCACTTTGCTCTAAGGAAGAGAGGTTCCCTAGGGTGCTGGGGGAGAGGGCGGAGCCTGGAGTCTGAGGCCAGGTGGTGTGTGCAGCCAGCCTGACCCAGGAGGCACCAGGAAAGGTGTCACTGAAGGCTGTTCACAGAGCGTGCGCGCCCCGTGAATCTGGGTGCCACAAATGTGCCTGCTGTCTTCATATATGCTGTTCCCTCGGTCTTGCACACCTTCCCTCCCTTCAATGCCTCTTGGTCAGTCTGGGTCCTACTCATATTTTAGGCTGCAGGTGTTAACGGTGATCTTGTTAATGAAAACTACAAATGCTTAAGTACTTTTTCCTCTCTGCTAGTATTGTTCTAAGAGCTTCCGCATATTAACGGCTTTAAGCCTCACAGTCGTGATGAGTAGGTCTTTTTCTTATAATCCCTGCTTTAAAGATGTGGAGACTGAGGCCCAGAGAGATTAAGGAGCCCGTCTGCAGTCGCCCAGCCGACTCTCGATCAGTGGCTGAGTTGTACTGAGCTATCTTCTCTGTCACGCATCTCTCTCCACTGGGATGTCGGCTCCCATAGGGTAGAGAGTCTTGTCTGCTTTGTTTTTCTGGGGTAACAGCAGGGCCTGGTATGCGGTAGGTGCTCAAGAAGTTATTTGTTGAATGCATGAAGTAGCAGAACTGGCATTTTTTGCCCAGTCTGGCTCCAGTCCACGCTGTTAGATTAAAATGCCACCTCCTCTGGGAAGCCTTCCCTCCATCCTCCTCCATATCAGATGCCCGTCCTGGGCTCTCTCACAGTGCCCTGTGTGTCCTCCATCACAACCCTGACTGCCCTGTTTGGCTCCCCCATGGGGCTGTGGGGCCCTGTGATCACCAGAGTCTCCTATACTGAATGGAGAATTTCCACCAAGCGTTTGGAAGTCAGAGGAACAAGGGGCTTCCTGAGCCTGGAACTCACCAAAAACAAAGTTGTCGGGGCGAAAGATCTGGCCGAAGGGGCCAGAGCGGACAGAATCCATGGTGCCCGGCTCCAGGTCCACCAGCACGGCTCTGGGAACATAATTTCCTCCTGCAGGGAAGCAGATGGAGGGCAGTTGGGGGTACTGGAATGCCAGGAACCAGCCTCCTGTCCGCTCCCAGCCTCCCCACCCCCACTCCAGCAGGTGCCCCGAGCCCTACCTGTGGCCTCATTGTAGTACACGTTGATTCTCTCCAGCTGCAGATCACTGTCTCCATGATATGTGCCGGTGGGGTCGATGCCGTGTTCATCACTGATCACCTCCCAAAACTAGAGGGATGGTGGTGGTCAGGGCAGAAGGAGGGGAGGCAGGTGGCCAGGCCTGTCCCTGCCTCTCTGGGCCCGTGACCTCCAACCGCCTTCCTAGCTGCCACCTGTCCCCCAGCAAGGTGAATGGGGGATCTAGAGGCATGGTGGGGAGGCAGGCATGAGGCAGCAAGAAGGGAGGGGTGGGGGCGGGGGTGGCGCCGAGTCACCCCCTCAGCCTCCCCTGCCTGCCGGTGTCAGCTCGCCTGGGTTGCAGCGTGCGGGGAGGGGCAGGGTCTCTTTGTGCGCGTGGAGAGGACAGTGGGCCAGCTGTGAAGCCAGCTGTGGCCAGCGGACAGAAGGCTGGGCCCCACCCCCATAGGCCCCTTTGTTCCCAGGCTGGCTCTGCCCCCTTCCCCCCTCCCCCGACCGTCCCCGGGGTGCCGGCCTCCTGGGGACCTCATCCCTCCGAAAGGCCCCCGGTGGGGAAGCTCTGCGGAGCTCGCGGACCTGCTCCGCTCCTCTCGGCCGCCTCCCGGGCCCCGACCCCCGCGCACCTTGGCCCCGATCTGGTTGCCGCACTGGCCGGCCTGCAGGTGCACGATTTCCCGCATGGCGGTGGTGCTGGTGGCGGACGCGACGGCGGCGGCGCTGATGCTGGAGCTGCGGCGGCGGGACGGGAGGTGGACGCTGCGGCGGCGGCGACGCAAGGTCCCTGCGCCCCCGGGGCGCCTCTATATGAGCGGGCGGGGCCCGCGTCACGGCCGGTCACCCGCCCGCCCCGCCCCCTGGTCCCGCCCCGGGACGGAGGGTGAGGGGGTGGAGGGATCTCCCTCCCCAGCTGCTGGGGGCGCAGGCTGGGGCGCACCGGGGCTCCGGGCGCCCCCGCCGGGGGCCGGGGGGCGAAGCCCCTCGAGCGCCACCGTCACATCCCCTCCCTCGCCCGCTCCACCGCGCTCCCAGCCGGGCCTGGCGACCCGGGGTCTCGCGGAGACGGGGCGGGGGAGGGGAGAGCGCCGAGTCAATGAGCTGCGGCTAGATCGGGTCTCCCCCCGCTCCCATCTCCCCCCCCCCCCCGCCCCCGCTCCCTGCCCCGGGGCGGCCCTGCCTCAGTTTCCCAGCCGTAGCCTGCCTCCTCATTCTACGTAGGCCTCCTTTGCCAGAACCCTTCCGATAACCGAGGGGGCTCGTAGTGGGGTCCAGCTGGGGGCTCCGGAGCTGCGGCCCGTTTGGGGAGGGGGGCGGTGGGCTCCTGGAGGACTTGTTGCTGCGTAGTAAGTAACGCCGTGTTGTCTTCCGTGTTTGGGGGGCGAGGCTTGTGGACGCTGGTGGAGGCTGTAGGGGACAGTGCGCTCCCCCTGGACACCTCTGTCGGGCTTTGGCTGCTCGGCAGGTGGGGCCAGCGCCAGCCTTGCCTGGGGTTGAACGTCACCGAGGAAGACTTCTGGCTGGATTATACAGGAGGTGGATACATAGCCCCCCTTCCCCCCAGTACGCACCTCTCTTTGACCTACCTTCACGTTTCTTGTTAGCTGAATGACCTTGCACGGTCACTTTGCTTGCCTTTGGCTGAATTTAATTATCGGCAACATGGGGCAGTCAATGCCCGCAATCTAGGGCCATTGGGAGGGTCCGATGAGGGGGCCCAGTTAAAAATCGGGGCCCAATTTTCTCTGCACAGAGTAAACAATACATTGTCGCTGCTAGTATAACAATTATTATCAGGGGTGGACAAGACTTTCTGTGCTGACCCTCAGGTGGAGGCCAGACCTCTTGGGGCCACCTTCTGCTGGCCTCTAGCTGTGTCATCCCCGGGAAGCCGCCTCCTCACCTCCTCCGCACCCCCTATGGCTTCCAGCTCTTGTGGGGTGGGGGTGGGGTTAGCCAGCTTGGCTACTGTGGCTGGGACCTCACGTTTGCCAGTGGCTTCTAGTTTTGACCCGTGGTTTTCAACAGGGGGGACACTTGGCCATGTCGTGCCTGGATAGGGGGTGTGGGTGGTCCTGGCATCGAGTGGGTGAACGTCGCCAACCATTCTGCAATGCACAGTACAGTCCCTCCCCCACCCCCCACCAGCCTGAGAATGCTCTGGCACCAAATGGCAATAGTGCCGAGGCCTGAGAAACCTTGTGTTATTAATTTGGAAAAAAATGGAGGACCCCCCCCCACTCCCCAGCTCACCTTAGACACCACAGTAGGCTTCTAGTTGGTTAGGCAGTTGTTTTATGGTATAAAGCAGGGTGTTCCCTCTCCCCAGTGTCTGTGAGTCGCTTCCTCTTGCCTGCCCCCCTAAGTTTTTTTTTTTTTTTTTTAATGAGAGACAGAGCATGAGCAGGGGAAGGGCAGAGAGAGGAGACACAGAATCTGAAGCAGGCTCCAGGCTCTGAGCTGTTAGCCCAGAGCCTGATGCAGGACTCGAACTCACAAACCGCAGATCATGACTTGAGCTGGAATCAAAGGCTTAACCTAGTGAGCCACCCAGGGGCCCCTAAATTTTGTATTTACATGTGCACAGAATCCTAGGGCCTCAGTAGGTCAGATGATTATGAAGGCAGAATCTCTTGGGGGGGGGTCAGCGAGATCCTGTAATCCAGGGGTCTCAGCTGCGGTGACATGCTCCCCGCACACTGGCACGCTTCCCGATGTCTGGAGACGTTTTTGTTTGTTACCACCTGGCAGTGCCACTGGCACCGAGTGGGGGCAGAGCCCGGGGATGCCGCCCAACCCCCTACAATGCAAAAAACTGTCCAAACCCCAGACGTCAATAAGGCCAAAGTGGAGAAACCTTGATTGGACTTTTGAGGTTATGACCCGATGTGTTGTTAACAACGGATTCCCGAGACATGGATTTCCACTGACCCGGGTTAATATGCCTCAAACATTACGTGTTGGCATTTTGCAATATTTTAAAATATACCAAGAGTCACAGAAAACATACAAATGGAAGTGGCCTGCTGGGAGGGGCTGATGTGGGGTTCAGCCCCAGAAAAATGAAGTTTTCCGTGTCCCTCCAGCAGGGCAGGGCTGGTCTGGGTTATGGACTGAGCCCCAGAGAGCAGGGCTTCCTGGGAAGGGATGGTCTCTTGAGAGTACAGGCCCTACGCTGTCCTCTACCCCTCTCTGCATCAGGGCATCGCTGGGGCTCCCTGGTGGTCCCCAGGAGAGCAGAGGGAGGGCAAGGGGGAAGAGAATGGGGAGTAAGGGTGGCCTTCCAGCGCCTGGAGTTGCTGGGACCTGGCTGGCAAGGCCTGAGATGTAAAGAGGCCAGAGACGTAGAAAGCCTGTAGGGATGAAGGCAGAGGGGGGTGGGGTGGGCTGATGTCCCTTGTGCCCCATGGCTGCCCCGCCCCAGGATGGGAGGTAAAAAGCACCAGGCTCCCAGGCAAGCTGACCCTCCCTGGTAGCGTGGCGTCACCTACCACCCAGAAGGCCATCAAGGCTCTCCCTGTGGGAATCCAAAGACCAGATTGATACGGGTGGTGCCAAGAGTCCAAGATCCGGCTGTGGCCGGCGAACAGAGCCAGGGACAAGAAAAGGAGCTGGATGATGGGCCTTTAAGAGCCTGGTTTTTGTTGGGCGCCTGGGTGGCTCAGTTGGTTAAGCATCCGACTTCGGCTCAGGTCATGATCCCATGGTTTGTGAGGTCGAGCCCGGTTCGGGCTCTGTGCTGACAGTTCGGAGCCTGGAGCCTGCTTCGGATTCTGTGTCTCCTTCGCTCTCTGCCCCTCCCCTAGTTGTGCTGTCTCTCTCCGTCTCTTAAAAATAAATAAATGTAAAAAAAATTTTTTTTAAAGCCTGTATATTTATTTGTTATTTTAATTTTTGAGAGAGAGAGGCCGTGAGTAAGGGGCAGAGGAAGAGAGAGAGAGAGCGTGTCCGTGGAGGGCGAAGCCCAGAGTGGGTCTCCCGCTCACCCGAAGTGGGACTTGGGCTTACCCCATGTGGGGCTCGAACTCATGAACCTGTGAGATCACAACCTGAGCTGAAGTTGGGGCTTAACCAACTGAGCCACCCAGGCACCCCAATGGCCTGGTGTTTCGTCTTGAGGGGCGGGTCGGCCCACAGAGCTGGGGACAGCTGCACAGGGTCTCAGGCCCCAGGAGTGGGGGTGAAGAGGGACTCCCCACGGCTGCTGCATTTTTGCACCCCCATGCCTGCCTGACCCCGGGCAGCCCTGGGGTGAGGCAGGACATTCTGTCTTGCTAGTTTTGCATAGAAATGGATTTCAGCCTCTAAAGGGGCTATTGGCTCTATGCTGTTAGCAACCCGCGAGTGTTGGGAGAAATGTAGGGTGCTGAGGACAGGGTTTGGCACGCAGTCTGGTGAGACCCTGTAGGGAGGCTCCCCGCACCCCCACCTCTTGCGGGGGTCACATCCCCGATCGAACCAGGCTGGCTTCATCAGGGAGCCCCGAAACAGCAGAGGATGGGCTCCCGATTTTGCAATGGAAAACAGAAAGCAAAATCCCGTTTTAAACTATTTCTTTTCTAGTTTTTAAATGTTTTATTTATTTTTGATAGAGAGAAAGACAGAGCATGAGAGGGGGAGGGGCAGAAAGAGGAGACCCAGAACTAGAAGCAGGCTCCAGGCTCTGAGCTAGCTGTCAGCACAGAGCCCGACGCGGGGCTCGAACCCACGAACGTGAGATCTGACCTGAGCCAAAGTCGGAGGCCTAACCAACTGAGCCACCCAGGCGCCCCACAAAATCCCATTTTAAAACACCAGGTTGGGGCGCCTGGGTGGCTCAGTCGGTTGAGCGTCCAGCTTCAGCTCAGGTCACGATCTGATGGTTTGTGAGTTCGAGCCCCATCTCGCCAGGCTCTGTGCTGATGCCTGGAGCCTGTTTCCCTTTCTGTGTCTCCCTCTCTTTGCCCCTCCTCCGCTCATGATCTCTCTCTCTCTCTCTCCCTCAAAAATAAACAAACACTAAAAAAAGTTTTTAAAACACCAGGTTAAGTTACTACCTCGGAATGAGCAGGAAAAACAGGGCAGCGGCTGTTGGGCATATCAGGAGAAATCAGGCATCAGCCCTTGGGGAAACCCGTGAGGTGGGGGATTCCCAGAGACCCAGAACATTCTGCTCCCTAAACTGACCACCCTTTCTGAGGTCTGCAAAACCAGGGAAAGGCCTATCTTCTAATTGTGTGTGATCTGTCCACTGTGTGGGGGCCACACTGCCATCCCGTTTGCGAGTCTTGAGGCATTGCTGACATGTACCCCAACTCCCAGTCCACCTTTGGGGGGGTGGGGTCTGTTTTGCCTATTATAAATGATAATAGAGATATTTTAGCCGGATCCTGTTGAGTGTGTCAGTTCATTTGTGCTTTAGCTTGTGAACCCACAACCCTAGGAGGCAGATGCTGTCTATATGCTCACTTTACAGATGAGGAAACAGAGGCCCTGGGAGACTGAGTATCTCACACACAATTGAGGTGGGGATTAAAGTCCATACATTCCAGCTCCAAAGACCCTGATCTTTTATCGCCACGGGAGGTGGTAGTTACTTTGGTCTTTAAAACAAAGGGAAAAAAAAAACCCAGGCTGGCAGTTGAATGGGCTATCTTTCAGGAGGAAAATGTTGCCGGTGTGGCCAGTAGCTGGTGTGAGCCGTGTGACTGTCACGTGTCCGTGGCCTGGCCTCTGTCTGTGCCATTGTGTCTGCCCACCAGGCTCCCAGTGGGCTGGCTCCGCTGTGTGAGATCTGATGCCACCACCCAAGTCTGTGCTCTCTTTGTCCACTGGGCCATTGTCTCCTTTCCGGAGACTCCCCTGCTCCCCGGCTCCTCCTGTCACCTCACGGCCCAGACCTTAGACCTCAACCTCCACTGAGCCTGAATTCCCTTCCCTGCCCCTGGCGGAGCCCAGCCCCGGGCACGGACCCAGCCTGGCACGGGCACTCTCCAGCTGCAGACAGCGGGAGACAAGAGTTCTGGAGGTTGCTGTTCCAGGACAGGGATGCTGAATGAGCCGTGAGAGGAGATGGGCCCCCCCCATTCCAGTCCCCCCAAGTCCAAGGGCACACACAAGCTCTGTGGAAGCCGTGCCTGGTGCTGCCGGCGCCAAGCACGTGGGTGCGGGTGGGGGACAACGGAGCATTCTCCGGCCTCGCCCGGTGGATGGCCCGCCTCCCACTAACACTCACCACCAGATGCGCCATGGAGTGCATCCCGGAGGAGGCGTGCTCAGAATAGAAGGATTTTCTGGGAGATGGGTGGGGGGGGAGGGGGGGAGGAGGGCTGACATGGGCTGACCTCAGTGCCCCCCGCCCCCCGCGATGGCCTCTCCCCACCCCGAGTGTGGCAGGGCCGCTGCCTGGGTTCCGCTCATTGCCCGCGGGCTCGCCTGGCATCGAGGACATTCTTGGGGTGGCTGGTGTGGCGATGTAGCTGCTCATACTTTAGGAAGGTGGGTTGGGCGGGGACACTGCCAGGAAGCGGGGGCCTTAAGAGACCTGTGATCATCTTATGCCACCAAACACGATGGCGCCCAGATGCCTGGAGACCACGGCCACATGGGGGCTGCTCAGGAAGGCTGGCAAGCCCACCTGCAGGCCCTGGACCTGGACCACCTCTCCCGGCCACACTGGGGTGGGGAGAGGTCACCCCCGGGGCGGGGGGAGGGCAGGGGTGCAGCAAGAGTGGGAGAGCCCAACCCTTTGTCTCAGACAGCCTGCATTCTCCCTCTCCACCCCGTCACCTTCCCTGGAGGGGCTGGTTTCCCACCAAGCCGGGCAGAAGGGCATGGCTTCCTGTGTCACCGAGAAGGAGGGTGGGCCATCCTCCTGTTTTACTGCAGATCGGGATGGCAGAGTCCCACATCCGGAAGGGGCGGGACTTCCTGCCACCCCAGGAGAAGCCTGTAGGCTTTTTCCTAAATACCAGAAAATGGTGGGGCTGGGGTGGGGTGCGGTGGAGACTTCCCTTTTCACCAGGATAAAGAGGCAGGATGTTCCCTCTATGTTTGGAAGAGGGAGGTTTCCCAACTCCCCAGAAGAGGGGCAGCCCCGCATCCTGCTTTATAAATATGGGGGGTGGGCTTCCCTGTACGTTGGGGGTGGGGTGGGGCTCTGCTTCCTCTTGCTCTGTGCTTAAGGCGGAGAGGCAGGCGTTTCCTCTACTGTGTTAACAAACGGTGAGTCTGACCATTCATTTCCTCTGGGAGAGTTGTTCTGTGCCTTCAAGCAGTGCGATTTCCCGTTTGGTTAGGAAGAGAGTTGGCACCTGCCCCTGGCTTTGGCTCACGCTTTGCCAGAAAAAGGGGTGAATCATGTCACCACTGCACGGGGTGAAAGTGGCCAGCCACTACCCGGGACGAGGGAGATTCAGAAACCCACGATGATGAATGCTGAGTGCTCGGTGATGTAATGGGCCCCCCGGGGGGTATTTGGTGGTTGCGTCATCGCAAGAGAAGCCCTGGATGTAGGGTAAGAACAACGTGCTGGCTCGGCTCACTGGGGAGGCTGACTGCCAGGGGCGGATGGCTGGCTCAGCCGAGGCTCACTCTCCTTAGGCCTTCTGGCCAGTCTATCCTGCCTGCATCTCCACAGCCTGGATGGGGGCAGGGTGGGGAAGGCTGTGTAGGGAAGATGGTCTGGACAGAAAACCAGAGGAGGACAGAGCCCCAGGGACCCATGTATGGGTGGGGTCCTGTGCACAAGGCAGGTAAGGGGTTAGAATGATGAGGGGGCAAGGGTAAGAGGGCTCCTTTTCTTTTTTAATGCTTTATTCATTCTTGAGAGAGAGAGAGAGAGAGAGAGAGAGAGAGTGCAAGCAGGGAAGGAGCAGAGAGAGAGGTGGACAGAGGATCCAAAGCAGGCTCTGGACTGACAGCAGAGAGCCCAGTGTAGGGCTCGAACTCACAAACTGAGTTCATGACCTGAGCCGAGGTCGGACACTTAACCTACTGAGCCACCCAGGCGCCCCTGGCCATGAATCTTCTTGGGTTTCTTTCTTGGTGAGCGTGAATCTCTGTCTTTGTATGTAGGGAACCTTGTGTTTTCCGAACTGTGTTTGTGTGTATGTGGTGGTTCTTGGTGTGTGCACATATCATGCGCTGTGCGTATGTGTTGTGTGGATAGATGGTTGTGCACGGGGACGTGTGTGTGATTGTGCACGTGTGTTCCCAGAAGTGGTGTGTGTGTGCGTGTGTGTTCATGCCTACATCTATGGCTCTGTGTCTGAGCTGGGCGGTAATGGCGTGAATACTGTGTGTGAGCAGGGTCCGGGGCCCCTGGCCTGAAGTCAGGCAGGGCAGGGGTCCTGTTTCAGGCTGTCAGGCCCACCCGCCCTAAAGCTAGGGTCCCAGCCTGCCCTAGTCTTCCCAGCAGAGGGGCTTTGGTCACCAGCTCTAGCTTCTGGGGAGTTGTGGGGGGGCTGGCACATCTAGACTCCAGGCAAACCCAGGCCATAGAGGTATATCCCCGCCCAGAGTCCAACACACACAATTACACAATACAACCACACAGTCTGACCCAGACACACAGACTCAGAGACACAACTCAAAAAGACATACAGCAAATCGTATGAAAGACTGAAAAAAAATTGTTGGAGGGAGAAAATTAAGTTATATGCAAGACTGACAAAAAAGAAAAAAAAAACTGTTCTGGGCACACAGAGCCAGGCAGACAGGTAAACGTCCAAGGGTCACACTTGTAGAGAGTCCCTTTCTCCCCCATGCACACAGACACGTGGACCCAGTCACCCCAGAAATACACTGATGAAGAAACGGGACCCGAGCACACGCCCAAGGGCAGGCAGCCAGCCAGCAGTCTAGGGGCCCCTGGATAAAGACAGGCAGACAGACCCCTCCACAGATCTTTGGGTGTCGTGATTGGGGTGGGGGTGCTCGAGACTGGTGGGAAGGGGGCTCACCCAGCAGCAGACAGAACATGTCCAAAGCCACCCGCAGCTTGGAGGTCCAGGTGTGTGGTAGGAGGTGGGGAGAAGTGTCCTCCATTGGTCCCCAGACCACAGGCACTGGTCCCGGATCTCGAGCTGGGGCAAGGCCATGACGCTATGTCATAAATTCATCAACTGTGTGGCTACAGGGTGGACACACCCACCTGGGCTGGGGGCGTGGCAAGGAGAGATGGGCCGGACAGTGAACGCTGCTCTGGCAGGGGTGAGATCCCATTGTAGGGAGGTACTTGGATGGCCAAGGGGGCAAGGCCTTCTGGAGCAAGGGCAGGGCTGGGGAAACTGAGACCTCCCCAGCTCCAAATAGAGAGGAGCCCCCACCCCCACCCCATCCCACACAAGGAACTTTGGGGTAGGGTCTTGATACTGTGCGTGTGGCTTGGAAGACAGAAGGGTGGAACAAAAGGGGCGGGGCCTAAAGGAATTAGGCAAAATGACTAGAGACCCCGCAGGCCTCAGAGTACCCGAGGAAGTCAGACTAGGCTTAACTGACTGAGCCACCCAGGCGCCCCCCTCGAGGAGGTCAGACTAGGGATGGGGATGGTTTGAAGGCTTGGCCTAAGAAGGGGGTGCAGGGTTCCTGAAAGGTGGAACCCAGGAAGGGGGAGAGGATTTCAGCTAGGAAATAGAAGAGCGGGGCGTGGGAAGAGGGTGGTGCTGGACAAAGAGAGGTGGATAAGTAAGTGGGGCAGGAGAGTGGGCAAGGCCTGGAGGCTGATGGCTGGGAAGTGGACGTGATGGGGGCTAAGTAGGGCCTGGAAGTCAGAGCTGGGGAAGTGGGTGAGGCCTGGGAAGGGGATGGCTTCGAAGTGGGCGGGACTCGGAGTAGAAGGAGGCGGAGCCTGGGTGGCTGATGGCAGGGGGAGGGGAGTGGGCGTGGCCTGGGGAGAATGACAGAGAAGGGGGCGGTATGGGGAGGCTGATGGTTGGGCAACGGGGCGGAGCCCAGGGAGAAGGACGTAGTAGTAGGCGGGACTTGGGGCGAGCACAAGGCCTAGAAGTAGGGAAGGGGGATGTTTGGGAAATAGACCGGACTTGGGGAGCAGGCAAGACCTGGGAGGGGGATGTCTGGGAAGTGGGCAGGACTCGGAGTAAGAGTAGGCTGGGCCTGGGTGGCTGACGGCAGGGGAAGTGGGCGTGGCACAAGGAGGATGACGTATAAGTGGGCGGGGCTCGGGAGCGCTCAGAGCTTGGGAGAAGGGTCGGACCTGGAAGGGGCTAGCCCACCTTTCTTAGGGTCAAAGTCACGTCGGCCATGGTTGGCAATTCTGTGGTCTCTGCCCTGGACATTCCAGAACTTGGACGATTCCTTCGCGGTAATTTTCTGGCCGAGAGCCAGGCGGGGCGGGCAAGCACCCCTCCCTCTAAGCCAATGGTTGCCCCACCCCTGCCGGGCGCCCTAGCCGCGTCTCATTGGTCGACCGCGGACCAATGGGAATCCGCCTCTGGGCGCACTGGGTCTTCCGAGGTACCGCGAGCAGCGCCCGGCAGCGCAGCGGAGCTACTAGGTTGGTGGAGCCGGGGTTTGAGGGTCTTCCGTCCCAGACCCACTGCAGCTTCCTGGCTCCGTTTTCGAACTCAAGACCTCCCCGATCCGGCTCCGGCCGCCCGTCTCTCCGCTCCCTCGTCTCCACGCCCCTTCCTCACCCGCCTTTGCATTGATACCAAAGACCTATAAGCACCTTCTGCTACACTCAGGCTAATCCGACCCCCTACGCCCACTCACTCTGCAGCCCGGGGTTGAGGCTCCTGATCCACCAGGGGGCGCCCGCGACCTACACTGGGTGCCACTGCTAAGGAAAAGGATCTACCGAGTCCTCAAAAGACGTGAAGCACAGGCACCCGGAGAGCCTGGGTCCCCACGGGGTAGGGGGGGTGGATTGGATCTTGGGCGGTTTGAAGGATGGGCCTGGGTTCCTTTGGTTTTGTTCCGTTGTATTTTGTGTCTTTGTTTCAAGTGCTTCGGCGTGTCTCTCTAGGTCGACTTGCGCCCGTGTGTGACTTGTGTGCCTTGGGGGGGTGGTCTCTAGATGATATTATGTGTCTCTGATTGCATATCCCAGGGAGTTTGAGTTTCTTTGAGGCTGTTTACGTGTCCAGGTTTGGTGGTTGCTCTCGTGTATCAATGATTTGGTCCAGGTATGTGTCTCAATGTGTGTGTGCGTGTCTATGTGGTGTGTCTGTGTGTGTATGTCTTGTTTTGTGTGATTGTGTAGGACTTGAATGGAACTGTCTGTTGTACTCCTTTGTCCGTTTGCTTTGTGGCTCCCTTCCTGAGCAGGTTGGAGAGTCCCTTCCAGGTGGTGGCCCTGCAGGGACTTCCTTCCTGGGGCAGTTGGGCTTGCTTCCCAGCAGAATGATCTGGCTTCTCCTGCCAGCCCCCTCTGAGGGGTCCTGCGGGCTGGCCCTGGTCTGCCCGGGGCTTCCCCATCCCTGTGTCCTTCTACTGCCCTCAGGGAAACACCACTTCCTGCCTTTGATGTCACCAGTGCTAAATTTTCCCTTCTTCAGCTCAGGCTACTGGTTTCTTTCTACATGTGTGCACACCTGACCACAATTCCGTACTCAACATAAAAAAAAAAAAAAAACCAAAACAAAGCAAAACAGTAGCACATGGAAAATGCAGGTGGGCGAAAGTACATGCAGTAAAGAACCACATCTGCTCATCGCTGATGAGAAGATCCTCTGCTTTTTTTTTATACCTTCTAGAAATGTGGTGTGCAAATATATCTCCGTTCTAAAGCAAAACATGTATTTCAGTACGTAGCATGCTGCAGCTTCCTTAGTTTTCCTAGCCCTTAGAGATCTCTATCGAGCCCCAAGGAGGTGACTCAACTCTGTCCACGGCTTGATTACCAAATCGATTCTATGAAGAATAATCTGTCCATTTCTTTTTTTAGTGACTGCTTTGGCTCTTTGTGTTCCCAACACGTTCCTAACGGACATTCCTGCCTGTCTGTCTTTCTGTTCAGACGTCCACACTGGTTTCTGGACCCCGGTGGTGTGTGCACGAGGAGAACCAGACGGTCAGCCGCACCAGTAGCAATGACGGCTGACTGCATAGAGCCCCTTAGGTGCCGCGCCGGGCGCTGTTCTGGCTCCCGGTCCTCAATGATCTTACGAGGCGGCCGCTGTGTTAGGCACACTTCACAGATGGCAAATCCGAGGCACAGAGAGGGGAAGGAATTTGCTCAAGATCATACAACCAGCCAGAGGCAGAGGTGGCATTTGAGGCTGAGCGGTTTGGATCTGTGCTGGTGCTGTTTCTCAACAGAGACATAGCTGTGCATATATGGGACCCCCTGCCCCCCACCCATGCAGTGTCACATTGGAAACACAGTTCCAGAGTAGCACTCCGACTCCGACAGAGCTGAACTGCTTTGCACGGCCATGCCTTATAGGCGCACACACTCACATACGGGGCCCTTTGTTTTCCCGGCCTATCCAGGGCTGTAGAGACCCAGACGGAGCTTCTCCAGAGACTTGGCTAACTTGTACCCATGATTCCCCCTTCTGTGTCCCTTTCTTCCTTCAACACATGTTAACATTGCCGTGGCTTGCCAACGCTACTCCATTCGATTCTTTCCTTCCCCTTTTCCCCCTTCTTCCCCCCCCCCCATTTGCTTGCTTGCATACTTACTCAGAGACACCATGAATAGTGGTGCTAATAGTCATGCTTTGCCTCTGCCCTGGGGGAGACAGAGGATCCAGGCCAGCTAGCAGTTGACACAGGGTGGGGGAGGCCACCTGCAGGGGCTGGGGAGCAGTACAGAACCCAGAGATAAGGAATCGAATTTTGCTAAGAAAAATCAAGGCATACCTCCTGGAGGAGGTGCCTGTTCACTGGGCTTCCTAGAGGGAAGACACGGTGCTCCTCCCTCCAGCTACTTCCTGCCCAGCTCCCGCCTTGAACGCTGTGGAGAGAAGGGTGAGGATTCTGGTCCTGCCCCTAAAGGCAAGGAAAACTGAGCCCACGCTCACCTTGGGGAGACAGCTGACCACAGAGGTGCTGCTCCAGGGGACGTGGGGCGCCAGCAGGGTGATGCTGAGGGCCTCGCAGTGGGCAGGGCTGCCTGGCTCAGATGTCCCGACCACAGCAGCACGTCATGGCACTCCCCCACTCCCCGGCAGCGGCCTGATCCTGCCCTGATCTGCTCGGCTTTGTTTCCTCTCCTTGGAGGGGGGGGCGCTGGTGGCAGTGCAGTTTATGGAACTCTTCCAAGTCCCTCGGAGGAGTTCAGAACAGTCACTGTGAGTCACTGAGGCTGAGTGACTACAATTTTTTGTTGGAATCTTCCTTTCTACGTCGACATCTTTGCATCTACGTATCGGGGATGACGTACGGGGGACGTAAAAGATTCAGCGATCATCTTTGCCGGCTCACCTTTCCTGAGCACGTACTCTGTGCCTGGCTCTGCCCACAGCAAGCTCTCGACCACCCTTTGAGACCTACTGTTACTATTTGACCTATCGGAAAGGCGAGGCCCAGGGAGGTGAGGCAGCTGACCTCGGATCACACAGCTATGACTTTGAGAGCTGCAACTCCACACTCTAGAGCAGAGTTGGCAACTTTTTTTTTTTTTTTTCTGAAATGGACCAGAGAGAGTCAATGGCGCGGGCTTTGTGGACCCGTCCCTGTTGCAAACACTCGGCTCTGCCGTTGCCTCGCCCGCACGGCCACAGACAACCGACGAATGAGTGGGCGTGGCCGCGTGCCAATGGGCACTCACATTGGAATTTCATATCATTTGCACACACTATGAAAGAATTCTTCTTTGGACTTTCCCCAGCCACTTTAAGCCAGAAAAAAATCAAACAAAAATTTTATAGCTTGTGGACTGTGGTTTGTTAAGCTCTAGAGCCCATGCGGGGAACTGTCACCCTAGACTTCATTCATTCATTCATTCATTCAATGAATGTTATGGAGGCTTGCCATCTTCTAGGCACCGGAGGGAGAAGGGACACAGGCAGATGGAGACGCTGCTCTTCAGGAGATAACCAACCATTTTGTGGGCAAAACCTGCAAGGAAATAAACGAGAGTATTTCAGATGGTGAAATGCTAGGAAGGAAACCCAACAGGGGTGCTGTACCCGGGACTCCAGGGTGGGGGGGGGGACGGTTTTATGCGGGTCATCTGAAAAGGTGATGCCTGTGGTCTTCCAAATACCTCTCTTTGTCATTTTTGTCAGCGGAGGCAGTCCTTGGCTATGGCATACTGTGGGGGTAGGACTTAATGGGGTGCCCGGGGGGCTCAGTCAGTTAAGCATCCGACTTTGGCTCAGATCACCATCTTACAGTTTGTGGGTTCAAGCCCCGTGTCGGGCTCTGTGCTGACAGCGCAGAGCCTGGAGCCTGCTTCAGATGCTGTTTCTCTCTCTCCCCACCTCTCTCCATTCGTGCTCTGTCTCTCTGTCTCTCAAAAATGAATAAAAGTTAAAAAAAAAAACAACCAGACTGGCCCAAGGGGCTCCTGGGTGGCTCAGTCGGTTGAGCTTCTGACTCTTGATTTCACGATAGGTCATGTTCTCATGGTTGGTGTGATTGAGCCCCGCGTGGGGCTCAGCGGGGACCTGCTTGGGATGCTTTCTGCCCTTCCCCCACACAGGTGCCCTCTCTCTCTCTCAAAATAAATTAAAAAAATTAAAAAGTCTTTTGTTAAAAATTTTTTAATGTTTATTTATTTATTTTGAGAGACTGAGAGAGGGAGAGACTGCGAGCGGGGGAGGGGCAGAGAGACAGGGAGACACAGAATCCGAAGACAGGCTCCAGGCTCTGAGCTGTCAGCACAGAGCCCGATATGGGGCTTGAACCCACGAACCGTGAGATCATGACCTGAGCCAAAGACAGATGCTCAACTGACTGAGCTACCCAGATATCCCAACATTTAAAAAAAATCTTTAAAAAAAGTTAACAGACTGGCTTCTTGGCAGGACGATGCCAACAGGAGAGGCCCTTTGGCCTCAGTATCTGTTTATCTTCCTTCCTGGTTGGTCAGGTTCCTAGAAGACGGGCCTTTTCCTGTCCCATCTTCCCAGTCCTGGGTGCTGAGCGGGGGTGGGGGTTGAGGAGGGGAAATTTCAGCTCCTGCGTTCAGGGTCGCCGGTTTGCTTATCCCTCCGGTTTCCAGGGAGAACCTACTCTCAGCTGGGTTCCTCTGACCAGACACTGCCCGTTTATGCTCCTCTTCAGAGGGAAAAGTAACAGAATTGGCTGATATTTTTTAAAAAAATTTTTATGTCTTTTATTTATTTTTGAGAGACAGAGAGAGACAGCACGAGCAGGGGAGGGTCAGAGAGAGGGAGACATAGAATCTGAAGCAGGCTCCAGGCTCTGAGCTAGCTGTCAGCACAGAGCCCGATGCGGGGCTCAAACCCACAAACTGTGAGATCATGACCTGAGCCGAAGCCGGCTGCTTAACCGACTGAGCCACCCAGGCGCCCCTGGAATTGGCTGATTTTCCGTCCTGGTGGGGAGAACAACCGGTGTCTTCCGTTGGGAAATCTACTTGCAGCAGAATCTTCTATTTTAGCTGCCACCCACCCCGTTTTCTTTTGGACCGGAAATGGTGGAATTGTGCCAGAGACATTATTTTTGCCTTCCCAGCCTTCTGGCTAACAATTTTGGCTTAGTTTTCAAAACAATCGCTTAGCCGTCACCGCACTGGGGTTTCAGGAAAAAGCTCAAGTCGGCCCGGTGCTCCTCATCTCTGCCCAGAGTGACGTTGGAACCAAAAGCGAAGAAGGTAAGAAGGTGTCCGCTGCCTGCTGGCCTGGGGAAGGAACATTCCAGCACTTGCGGAGGAAGGAGGCTGGTGCTAATGCGGAGGGGGGTTGGGGGGGAGCTACAGCATGGCCTGGACGGCTCCTCCGCACCCTGCCTCCTGAGTTTCCGCTCCCAGAGCGTCAACAGGCCCAGCCTGCGGTGCTAGAATTTGCATAACTCACAAATCCCCAGGTGCTGCCGCAGCGAGGTCGGGTATCACACTTATAAACCACTCCTGTACACCGGAAGCCCTGAGCACCTGTGTGCCCACGACGGCCAGTATCATCATTGTTTTCTTCCCGAAATTCTCCAGGGAGGCCCAATACAACACGACACCGCAGGGCGACACCGCAGGGGCGCTGTCCCATTCGGCTTCGATTGAGCCAACATTCCTTCCCCCCACCGCCCTTGCAGGGCCGGGATCAGGTGTCCCACAGGCCCCTCCCATTTTCCACTGGGAAAGTGAGGCTTGCAGAGGGTCGGAGGATTGGCAGTGTCCACCCGGCTGGTCAGGGCAGAGCAGGGCTTTTCCAGGGCCGCCTGGCTCTTAATAATAAACGGTGGCTTCCTCTTTTGGGGCCGAGCGTTGGCCCCGCGCTGCTCCTCCTCCCACCTCCGCCTCCACCAGGGGACAGCGAATGGGAAATTTGAGTTTCCTCTGCTTTGGCCAAACCCGGCTCTTCCCTGCAAGGGGGATTTCTCTATCTGGACTCTCCAGCCTTGTGCTTGTGGGGTCCAGAGGGGGCCCCTGCCGGGAAGCGCCCAGGTAGGTGGGTGGGGGCAAGACTGGAAAGGCCCAGGGCTCCCGGGAAGGTGAGGGAGGGTTGGGGGGAGGGCTGAAGGCTGAGGCCTGGCTGTCCTCTGACCCCTCTGCAGAGATGCTGGATTTAGGGGAGCACGGGGGTGGGGGCAGTGCAGGGAGGGGGTGCTAGGGAGCGGCAAGAAGGAAGGGAAAAAGGTTGAGAGAGTAAGAAACTGAAAATCAGAGTCAGAGACCTAGAGAGACAAGGAGAGACACGAAGAGACAGAGTCAGACGCACGGAAATAATGAGGCCGAGAGATGGAAAGATCCTCGGCGGCCTCCTACGGAGACAGCGGTCAGAAAAAGAGCGAGAGAGGCCCAGAGAAGAGAGGCGGTGCCGCATTACAGAGACACCCGGAGAGACAGAGAGGCGGAGAGAGATCGCCCGGGAGACACGGGAGAGAGAGACCTAGGCACCAGGAGGAAACGGTGAGGTTGACCTTGGAGAGCAAGGACGGAGCTGGAGAGCGGAGATTCAGAGAAGAGAAAGTTAGGGAAACTTCGCACGGAAGGCCGAGGGGGCGGGGCGCCGGGATCCCCGCGCGCCCCGCCCCGGAAAGCGCGACTTCCGGACCGCTATAAAGTGCGGGGCCCCCGGGCCGGGCTGCAGCCGCCCGCCGCCGGCCATGTGCCCCCGCGCCGACGCCGTCCCGGACCCCGAGGCCCAGCGGCCGCCCGCGGCCCCCGGCCCCGCCTGCCGCCCGCCGCCCTGGGCCGTCGGCGTCGCGCTGCTCCTGGTCGCCGGCACCTGCGCCGCCTGCTGGCTCAGCACCTGGATGGCGTCCCACGTCCCCACTACGGCCACCGCGGGGCTCCCCGACGCCCCCGAGCCGCCGCCCGACGCCAGCGCCCGCCTCCCCGACTCTCCGCAGGTGAGGTGCGCCCGGAACCCCGTCTCCATGCCCACGCCGGGGCCTCCCGCGAGCACCCCTTCTCTATCCAAGACTTGGTGGGGCACCCCCATGACACCCCATCTGCATCCCGGGCCTCGCAAGGGAACCCCTTCTCCATCGCGGACCCCGACGGCTCTTCTTTTTAGAGGACTCGAGGTTCTTTCCTAACTCCCGGAGAACCTCGGATTTCTCCCCCACCCTCGGGGTACCCCTTCCCCTCCCGGGGCCCCTGGGAGGGCATCTCTCCTCTTTACCGAATCGCGAGGTTCTGCCCTCGGAGACCCGGGGCTTGGGCACAGGTTGAGCCGCCAGCCTTGGGTGCGCGTGCGTGCCCGTGAGTCCGTGGGGCCCTGGGCCTGCGCAGACCCCGGGGACCCCGCTTTCCCGGGGGCTGCGGCCGGGGAGGGGGAGCCGCCGTTCCACTTTCCGCCTTTGCTCTCCGCAGGCCGTGTTCGCGCAGCTGGTGGCCCAAGATGGTGAGTGTCCTGCGTCATTCCCTTTGGGGGCGCGGGGGTCCGGGGGTGGCGACAAGGTTGAGGAGCCCTCGAGAGCAGGGGGCATCCACTCCCCCCATCTGATCCGCTTCCCCCCATTCTCTAAACGCTGTCCCCTCGCCTCTTTGAACCTTCTCTCTCTGACTTTCCCTGGACCCTCTCTGTGTGCCGCTTTTCCTCCTTTGACCTCCCCGTGTGCGCACCCCAGACGGGCGACCCCGCTCCCCGCCGACCTGTGGTTTGATCCCCCAGATCCCAGCCCGCTCCTGTCTCCCCCACTGGGTTCCTGGAGGTCGGGGCTGGGCTTTCTTCTCTCCCGGTTCCCTTCGCGGCTTCTGAACGCCTCCTCCTAACCTCCTTCCCCTAACAGACGCTTCCTCCCTGTTGTCTCCTACCTTCCCCTTCCCCACTTCTGGCCTTCCCCACGCTCGCCTCCCCGTTCCCCTCCCTCTTCCAGACTCTCCTTCCTACCCCTTCCCCAGAGTCTTCTCCTCCTTCCTGAGACCCCCCCCTTCCTCCCTGACCCCCGTCCACCGGCCAGGCCGGATGCCCCATTGCCCTCCCTTGCCAAAACCCTTCCTTCCCTCACCAGCCTCACCTCTCTCCGGGAACCTCTGCCTTCCAAGACCTCCCCCCTCCCCCAGAGCCCCAGCGCCCCTCCCCAGGGCTGCACCTCTGCCCCACACCCGTGCTCAGCCAACCTCCCCTCTTCTTCCTCCTTCAGTACAGCTGACCGAAGGGCCCCTGCGCTGGTACAGCAACCCGGGCCTGGCAGGGGTGTTCCTGGGGCCCGGCCTCAGCTACGACCAGCACACGCGGGAGCTGACGGTCGCTGAGCCTGGCATCTACTACGTCTTCTTGAACCTGGAAGTGCAGCGGGTGGTGTCTGGGGTCAGTGGCCCCAGCTCGGTCTCCGTCGCCCTGCACCTGCAGCCGCTGGGCGCTGGGGCTGCAGCCCTGGCCCTGACCTTGGACTTGCCGCCATCCTCCTCGGACTCAGCCTCGGGTTCCCGGGGCAGCCTGCTGCACCTGGGCGCAGGCCAGCGCCTGGGAGTCCACCTGAGCACAGAGGGGGGGCCACACCCTGCCTGGCAGCTCGTGCAGGGCGCCACGATCTTGGGCCTCTTCCGAGTGGGCACCAGAGCCCCTGCTGGATTCGCCTTGCCGCCGTGACCCATTGACACTGGGTCTGGGCCCCTCCCGCTGGACGGAGAATGAATGCTGCCTTCCTTCCCTGGGGCTCCTGGTGACGCCCGGCTACTCTACCTCAACCGGCTTGGCAGGGGTCCCCGCTGCTGACCCCCCCCCCTCGAGGACTCTCCAAGTCTCTCTCCCCTTCCCGCCCCGAGTCGAACTCGGTATTTATTCTGAGCTGGAGCTCGACAATGTACTTTATATTAATCCATTCAGTTTATATTTATTGAACATCTATATGCCAGGCCCTGTGCAGGGCTGGAGAAACATCAGCAAACCATACCGGAAAAAAAAAAAAAAAGCAAACCTATTTATGTTAATATGTGAGAAATAAAGACTCCTCCGCGGCCCTGCTGTGGCTTTCCAGGGGCCCGCCTTTGGGAGTCTGCGTGACTGTGCCGTGGGGACCTCAGGCGGGGAACTGGTTTTGCGTATCTCCTGTGTTGTCAGGCACCGTTTTCGATGTTGGGGACACAGCTCTGAGCGAGACAGATAAGCCCAGCTTTGCCGAGCCGGCAGTCAGGTGAGCCTGCTTGACACTATGACCATGACTGTGTGACCAGACCACGTGGGGGAGCGTGAGACCGTGTGCGGCACGGGATTCGAGAAGACTTACAAACAATGACGGCGAAGTATCCAGACCTTAGTATATACCGGGCAGCGCGAGTTATCTTATCTGAGACATAACCACCCTATGCTTTAGGGATTCCTTTCCCATTTTATTATTGTTTGGGCTCCCGAAGTTACCTGCTCTTTGTGTCTGTGTGGTGGCTGTGCTGTGTAACACCACTCGGCGGGACCTGGCTTGCCAACTCTGTTCCGTGACCTCGTGCTGGTTACTTAAAGTCAGCCGTGAGGCGTCTCTGCACAGATGCTTCCGGCCGACTTGATGTACTGTGTGTGGGTCGCCTGTTTAAGACCGTGATGGAGGCAATGATGTTAAACATGTGGATTACGCTGAAAAGTGTGTCTTGTCTCGGGCTGTTGCATTGTGCATCGCACACGAAAAATTGAGGAAGTCTTGGGCTGCGGACCATCATCTGATTTACCAAAGGTGTTGCTCAACATTACTGGCATGCCAGGGAGCGTGGACATCTTTGTCGTCCCCGTTCATCTGAGTCTTTAAAGAAATAAAATCAGCCTGTGTTCAGTTGTCACTTGGAACCACAGGTGGCTCTGGGGCCAGGAGTGGGGAAAATCAAAGGAGGCAATCTGCAGAATTGGCGACGGAGTTTGCAAGGAAGTGCATTTTGCGTATTTTTTGCAGATTCTGTGCTGCACACTTTTGCCAACACGATAATAAATGCACATATTCATCCCCCCCGCTCCACTCTGGAGAACCAACTGGTTGTTAGGCATGTGCTAGCACACCAGTGTCTCCAGGCCAGGCCAGCTCCCCCGGGCCTGTAATGTCCCCACCTGCTGGTCCAAAGCTGGATCTCGGTTAAAAAAATTTTTTTTTAATGTCTATTTATTTTTGAGGAAGAGAGGGAGAGGCAGAGACAGAGTACAAGCCGGGGCGGGGTAGAAAGGGAGACATAGAATCCCAAGCAGGCTCCAGGCTCTGAGCTGTCAGCACAGAGCCCCATGAGGGGCCCGAACCCATGAACTGTGAGATCGTGACCTGAACTGACGTTGGATGCTTAACCGACTGAGTCCCTGATGCAGGATCTCGGCTTCTTATGCAGGACAAAAGGGGTTGGGGTGGGCAGAGAAGTCCCCACAGAGCAGAGGACCTCGAGGGGCCTTAGGAGGAGGTAAGGGAATGAGGGAGGCAGAGTTGGGAGAGTGGCCTGCACTGGCCAGACAGGGGGTGTGTGGGATGGGCATCGAGGAGGCGGATGTGGAGGCAAATGCCCTTTGCCGGACTCACCTCTATCAGTTCTCAAAGAGTCCCTCCTGAGTGGGCAGAACTGGCTTTGAGCAGAGACCTATGAATGTCCCCCATCCTGGAGCTGGCAGTTCTGTGAATAGGAAGTAAGTGCAAAATGACCTCTCAAGGCCCAAGAAGCTGTTAAGTGGGGGAGAAAAAGGTCTGCTAGTCCAGCGTGATGAGAAGTGGCTTCTTAAAGGGCCTTACAGGCAGAAGCCGGTTTGGAGTGGCTGCAAGATAAGCAAGCAGGTCTCTGGAAGCCCCACCTCCCGTCGGAGCGGCTGGAGGCTGGGAGTGGTAGTAGGGGCCCACGCAGGAGGAGTCATAGTCCTATCTCCAGAGCAGATCAAGGACCTCTGATACTCAAGGGTGTGGTTAAATAAAGGGGAAAGAATGTGTGTGTGGGTGCCCTACCTCAGAGTGATCCTCGTGGCCATTTGTCCAAGACAGCTCGAGTCTGGTTCTCACATTGGCAAATGCTGTTACGGCCCGTCGCCATTGCTGGATGCTTCCCCTGGACTTCCGCCCTGCTGTCCAAAACCTTGCACGTGGTGCACCTCCATGTTTGTTGGGGGAAGGGTGCTCTCCAGAAGTCTTCGTCCAGGGGCCAGCTTCCGGGTACCCAGGAAGCCTGGTCGTTGTCTCGTTTTGAGTAGCACCCGGTGATGGCAGTCCTCTGGGGTAGCTGATTGGGCCAGAAGAGACACATGACTCAAGCCGGGCCAATCAGATCCCCTGCACAGGAACAGGGCAGGCCTGGCTCTCCTGAGGGTATTGATTAGGAATCGGAAGCCGTTAAGAGAGAGACAAGCCTGGAGGGAACCGAGTGCAGAGAGAGAGGGTGGGGAGGAAGGTGTGTGGGAATTCACGCATGAGCCAAACAGTCCTGCAGAGACAGAGGAGCTACGTGGGTTTCCTGCGTGTGTCTTCCCGGTGACGTGGGAGACTCCAGTGGCATCAGTGTCATGGGGCTGCTGTAACAAAGTGCCATAAACTGGGCGGCTTAGAGATGACTCTTGTCTGCCAGTCCTGGAGGCCGGAAGTTCACATTCAAGGTGTTGGCAGGTGCCCTCTCCGGAGACCCTGCCCTCTTCCAGCTTCCGGTGGGCGCTGGCCCTCCCTGGCTTCCTTTCCTGGCTGCTGACGTTCCTCTCATCACTGCCTCCCTTGGGCCATAACTGTTTTCCTTCTCTGTGTCTTATCTGTTTCTCTTCTGTTTGTATAAGGACACGGCTCACACTTTTTATATATTGTTTGTGTAAGGAGGGCTCACATCACTTCAGTGTAACCTCGTGTTAATTTAGTGATATCTGCAAAGACCCTATTTCCAAAGAAGGTCACATTCTCAGGTTCCAGGAAGGACGCAAACTTTTTTTTTTTTTTTCGGCTGGGGGTGGGGGCGACATTATTCAACCCAGGATATTTAGTATCTACCCTTGGCAGCCGTGAGAAACTCGGGAGCTCTCCCGTGTGGATTTCCTTCTGGGGTGGGTTCCGTTCCCTGCTGCCTGAGGATGCAGGCCTTCAAGGCTGTCGGTGCCTTTCTTGGTAGTTTTGGGATCTGAGAGTCAGACTGTCCTACTTCCTGGGCTATTTGGGTCTGGGGGGGGGGTCCCACAGCGAGGATACTTGGGCCCCGTGATGTTGCAGGATGTTACCAATACCCAAGGCGTACAGATGGAATTTGACAATAGTGACAGTAATGACAGCTGACATTTATTAATGCTTACTGTTCCCAGGCCCTAATTGCTTTGCAAAGACTCCGGCAGGAAGGCACTATTTTATTTTAATTCCCATTTTACAGGCAAAGAAACTAAGGCCCAGGGAGCTTGGCCCAAGATCACACGGCTAATGACCCTCGTCACTTCCAAGTGACCTCATAGAATACAGAAAAGTCGGGGCTGAATTGTGGGCCCCCTCATTCCTATGTGGGAGCCCTACCAGCTCAGGGCCTCAGAATGTGGCTGCATTTGGAGATGGGGTCTTTACAGGGGTAATTGTGTTAAAATGAGGGCATTAGGCTTGGCCCTAATCCAGTATGACCGGCGTCCTTGTAAAAAGAGCTAATTTGGAGACAGACACGCACACAGAGGCAATGCCATGTGACATCTATAAATCAAGACAGGGCAGGCCTGGAACAGACCCTTCTCCTGCGGCCTCAGAAAGAACCAGTCCTGACCACTCTTGGATTTTGGACTTCGGGTCTCCAGAAGGCAACCATTTTGTGCTACTTTGCTATGATATCCCTAGCCGACTAACACAGGTGGTTACAGGAGTCTGATGTATTTAAGACACACTCAGCGCACAGTGCCAGGCTCTCGGTAAGCACTCAATGCCTTCACACCAACGTACACACGGAATTCTACAGTGACACGCAGGTGTGCAACGAAGGAACCATGGAGTGCCTGGGGGGCTCAGTCCGTTAAGTGACCAACTCTTGATTTTGGCTCAGGTCATGATCTCACGGTTGGTGAGATAGAGCCCTTCATCAAGCGCTGAACTGACAGCCTGGAGCCTGCTTGGGCTTCTCTCTCTCCCTCCCTCTCTGCCCCTCCTGTGCTCATTCTCTCTTTCTCTCTCTCTTTCAAAAATAAATAAATAAACTTAAAAAAAGAAGCAATTCACAAGAGAGGGGGTACAATGGCACATCTGTAAGGTTATAAAGTCACCCTTGCCAAGAGGGGGGTTACAAAGTTACAAAGGCAATTCTAGAGAAATATCATGTTTTTTTTAAAACTTTTTTAAATGTTTTATTTATTTTTGATACAGAGAGAGACAGAGCATGAGAGGGGGAGGGGCAGAGAGAGAAGGAGACACAGAACCAGAAGCAGGCTCCAGGCTCTGAGCTGTCAGCACAGAGCCCGACGCGGGGCTCGAACCCACGAACGTGAGATCTGACCTGAGCCGAAGTCGGAGGCTTAAGCGACTGAGCCACCCAGGCGCCCCGAAAAATATGATGTAAAGACAACCACAGAGGGGTTCCAGGGTGGCTCAGTTGGTCAGGGTTCTGGTCTTCATCTCTCAATTAGTTGTGAGATCTAGCCCCACGTTGGGCTTTGTGCTGAGTGTGGAGTCTGGGTAAGATTCTCTCTCTCCCCCTGCCCCCTGCCCCTCCCCTGCGTGCACGTTTTCTCTCTCTCTCTCAAAATATAAAATAAAAATAAAAAGGTTGAAAAAAAAAAAAAGACAACCATGGATTCATTGTCCTGCTTCTACAACCATAAAATCCCCAGACAGAAAGATCTTCATAAACTCTTTCAGCCCAAATGGACTGAACTCGTATGAATGTGTTTATGATGTTTACTTATTCCCTAGCTCAGATAATCCTGTAATAGGGATGTTAGAATGCTTGATTAATGGGTGCTGTTCCAGAAGCCCGTGGGGTGTGGTAGTAATGTATGTATGATATATACAGTGTGGATCCCCTCCAATATGAGGTAACTTACATGGTACGAGTCTGCTCCATTACTCACACAAAACCACATTTGGCTCTTCTGGTCACCAAATCTGTGGGGGCTTTTCTTGACACCAATAAGCAAGTCTTCGGGGGTCCCCCACCTCACACTCCACAGAGTCACCTCACAGAAAAGGTGCTTCCTAGTGTTTTTATTACTTAGGAATTTACTAGGGTTTAGAAGTCCTGTGTGGGAGGTGAGGTCAGATCTATATCTATCTGTATCGTCATCTATATCATCATCTATATCTTTATCTATCTATCCATTTGTGTCATATTACCAGTGTGAATGCTGGATTCCAAAACCTTTGGCTTCTAGGGTTTGGGATCAGGGGCTGTGGAGTTGTATGAGAGGCTGGGCTGGAAATCCAGACCCTTCACAAGAGGTGGGGTGTACACATCAGTGATGGCCCACCGCACCATCCCGGGGACAGTAATCTTTGGAGGCGGGGTTTCCTGTCTGAGGTTTCTCAGATTTTTCAAGTGCGCTTTCTAACCTCTCTGTGAAGTCAAGGCTCTTCTCATCCCTCTCTTGCCTCCCACAGGCTCTGGCTCGGCCTGCTCAGGAAACCCTTGCTACCCATGATGGGGATGGGGAGGAGTCTGAGGCCACTAAGCTAAGACCCTTCACCCCCAGCTCCCCGCCCCCAGCAGCACTGTGGGATGAATTTCCAGTGATGGAAGCAGAGTGGAAAGCCTGAAGCCTTGACCAACTTCTCATGTGCGTGTGTGTGTGTGTGTGTGTGTGATGCAGAAGGAGTGGAGACGGGTCTGCAGAGCAATTTTTCAAATGGCGTTAAGAATACCTAACATGAGAGCTGCCCTCTTAACAATATTGGAAGTGCACAACACAGTAGTGTCAGCTACAGGCGTAGTGCTGTCCAGTGGAGTTCTAGAACGTTGTCCAGTGGAGCTCTAGAACGTTGTCCAGTGGAGTTCTAGAACATTGTCCAGTGGAGTTCTAGAATGTTATCTAGTGGAGTTCTAGAATGTTATCCAGTGGAGTTCTAGAGCTTGGATAACTGCTACTCTGCCCGTATTGAATGTGAATGACAATTACCTGGTTTCCCCCGGGGTCAGATTTCTATGAACCTGACTACTTTATCGATACCACATGTCAATAAAATCTTGTGGTATTTGTCTTACAATCTGTGTCTGTCTTATTTCATGTAGTATAATGTCTTCCAGGTTCATCCCCGTTGCTGCAAATGGCAGGGTTTCCTTCTCTCTTTTTTTTTCATGTTAAAAAAATTTTTTTTTGAGAGACAGAGAGAGACAGAGCATGAGCATGGGAGGGGCAGAGAGAGAGGGAGACACAGAATCCGAAGCAGGCTCCAGGCTCTGAGCAGTCAGCTCAGCACAGAGCTCGACATGGGGCTCAAACTCATGAACCATGAGATCATGACCTGAGCCAAACCTGGAGGCTTCAGTGACTGAGTCTCCCAAGTGCCCCACCAAGTGTGCATTTTGGACTCACGCAGAGCTGTGTTCAAGCCTTCGTTTTGCCAGTGCTGGCTGAGCTGTGCACCCGTGTGCAAGTGCATTGACCTCTTTGTGCCTAGTGTCTTCAATTGTAAAATTGGAAAGCATTTTGTGTCTCATGGGCATTTAGGAGTATTCAGTTAGCGAATGGGCTTAATAGCACAGTGCCTAGTGCTTCACTCAAAATATGGACGCTGTTATCAGTTGGGTCACAGGGAGATGGGATCGAAGGTCCCAAGGGCATCAGGCAAAGAGAGAGTTTGGGGAAGGGAGTTCCAGGCGGGCAGGGCAGTACGTACAAAAGCCAGAGGTAGGAGAGTGACCACAGCAGTGTGAAAAGGGGGGAAAGGGCTAGACCATGCAAGCTCGAGGGTGCCAGCCAATTTTACCCTGAGCACAATGGAATGTTAGGAATACAAGAGGTCAGATTAGCTTTTTGAGTAGATCTCTGTGGCAGGGATGTCGAGTTACAATGAAAAGCAGAGGGTAGAGGCAAGGAGGCCTATGGGATTACTCAGCTAAGAGAGAGTAGGAGGTTTGGGATGGTGTGTTAGGTTCGAAGACGGAGACGTAGTGTGTGCATGTAAGAGATAGAAAAGGACAGGAGTTGGCAAACCTTTGAGTGTAGGTGGAGGGAAAAGAAAGAGAAGCCAAGACTTGCAGCTCATGCAACTGGATAGGTAAGTGGCATTTAGCAATTTGGGGACCCTGGAAGCTCATGGGTCATTTTGGGATGTATGGAATTTCCAGGTCCCTCTGAAGGGGCCATGTGGGAATATTAAGTAAGTTCTGTGGCTATTGAAACTCTCTGGTTGGGATGGAGATTTAAGAGTTGTTGGTATATTTATGTAAAGGATGTTCGGGGCAAGGATGGGATCTTTTAGAATAACAAGTGAAGAGGTAGCAGAAAAGCGGGTCTAAGATCAAACACGGAGGAACTTCTGTATGTAATGGTTCAGTAGGAGGTCAGAACTGCACCAAAGCTTGAGAAGCAACACCCAAACAAGAAAGAGGAAAATCAAGATCCCAAGGAATGCACTTCAAAGGAGGAAGTAGTGCTTAATGATATCTGATACTGCAAAAAGTCCGTTAAGACGAGAACTAAAAATATCCTCCAGATTCTGAATCATCAGAATCATAAGCAGTTAACTCTTCTCAGGGGCATGAGTAATTCAAGGTGCATCAGAGAAATTAGTGACAAGCTAAGACTTTGAGGTTGCCTCTACAGGCAACTGCTTTTAAAGAAGTATTTGGGGCGCCTGGGTGGCTTAGTTGGCTAAGCGTCTGAGTTCAGCTCAGGTCATGATCTCACGTTTTGTGGGTTTGAGCCCCACATTGGGCTCTGTGCTGACAGCTCAAAGCCTGGAGCCTGCTTCAGATTCTGTGTGTCCTTCTCTCTCTCTGTCCCTTCCCCGCTCGTTCTCTGTCTCTCTCAAAAGTAAATAAACATTAAAACGTTTTAAAGAGGGAAGTATCTGGAGCTCCCATTGGCAGAACAGATGCTAAAATTGGAAGGATGCAGAGGAGACTGGAATGCAGCATGCATTCGGGCGACAGGCAGACTCGAGGGGCATTCCATGATCGAAAAAAACAGTATTTGGAAATAATTTCAGATTTCGAGGAAAGTTCCATGAATAAAAAAGGTACAATGAACAACCACATATCCTTCATCCAGATGCATCAGTTGCTAACGTTTTGTCTTATTTTCTTTAGCATGCATTCTACTGCGGCCCCTGTAAGAGTATAAACTGGAAGTATTTATTTAAGATGAGTCAGACAAGAACAAGATTATTAAGAAAGAAACCCAGAGGAAACCAGAACCTCAAAGGCTGGGGCAGTTCTAGGAAATTCCAAATGTGGTGTCAGTGGATTCAAGAAATAGGAGGAAGTTTTGGGGTATTTATCAAGGTGATTACTTAGAAAGAAACATAAGAGCGTGGGGGGCTGGGCAAAATGGGGGAAGAGGAGTGGGAGATAGGGGCTTCGGTTATGGGATGAGTAAAGTGTGGGGATGAAAAGCACAGCATAAAGAATATAGTCAACGGGTCAATGGTATTGTGATAGCATCGTACGGTGACAGGTGGTGGCTGCATCTGGGCTGAGCCCAGCATAACACACAGACTGTTGCATCATGATGTTGTGCATCTGAAACCAGTGTAACACTGTGTGTCAACTATCCTCAAGAAAGAGAAAGAGAAAGAAGAAATAAAGAAGAAAGGGGGAGAAAGAGAGGAAAGAAAGAAAGAAAGAAAGAAAGAAAGAAAGAAAGAAAGAAAGGAAGGAAGGAAGGAAGGAAGGAAGGAAGGAAGGAAGGAAGGAAGGAAGGAAGAAAGAAAGGAAGGAAGGAAGAAAGAAAGAAAAGAGAGGAAGGAAGGAAAGAGGGAGAAAGGAAGGAAAGAAAAAGGAAAAAAGGAAGGAGGAAAGGGTGAAAGGAAAGAGAGAGAGAGAGAGAGAGAGAGAGAGAGAGAGAGAGAGAGAGAGAGAAGAAAGGAAAGAAGGAAGAAAGGAAGAAGGAAAGAAGAAGGAAAAACCACACATGGAAACTAGCGGGGTTAGCCCTACCTTCTCTGCTGACCCACACACTGAGCAAACCCAAGGATATAATTTGTTCTTGGGCTAAATCAATGGATATAACATATCACTCCTCTCCTGAGTCAATTTATATAACAAATAAAGCAGGCAGGAGAATTGGAGTTGTCTTTTTTTTTTTTTAAGTTTATTTATTTATTTTTAAGTAATCTCTATCCCCAACGCAGGACTCAAACTTGCTACACCCCGAGATCAAGAGTCGCTTGCTCTGCTGTCTGAGACCACGGTGCCCCAGGAGAATTGGAAGTTTCAAACTCAAAGCTGAGGAGACAACTAGATTGTGGGGCCTGTGACCAAAATCAGCGCTATGAGAGACACACCCTGAACTCCACATCAGCAGGAAGAAACCAATGCCTGGAGATGCAGAGCTCATAGAATAAACAGAAGACTCCAGAATTAGTCTAAACCATTTCCCTAGAAAGGCTTTGACAAATTTTAGATATGATATTTAAATACATGACTAATAAAATCTATAGAAACATCCCCTCAAATTGAGCAAAACCCTCCATTATCAAACTTTCAGAGAGATATTAAAGCTTAAAGATTAAACATTGCTGCTGATTAAAGTTAGGATGTTAAGATACAAAAAAGATTGATTTACCAGAGTGAGATCGGACAACACCTTTTCATTCACTCATTTATTTACTCAACAAATATTTACTGGAGCTTTTTAATGTGTGAGCATGTTTCTAGGTACTGGGGATACAGGATAAGGAAGAGAGACTGGAGTTCTACTTATATACTAGATCAGGAGTCAGCAGGCCATCCCTTGTTTGTGCAAGTAAAGCTGTATTGGAACATGGCCATGATTGTTTATGTATTGTGAACAGGTGCTCTTGTGGTCCAGTAGTGGAGGTAAGTAGCTGTGACAGAGGCCAAATGGCCTGTGAAGCCGGAAATATTTAGCACCTGACCTTTACGGAAAATACTGCTCATCTCCCTTCTAGATGACCCCTAAGTATAGTAATTCAAGATGGCATAAATGCTGTATTAGAGTTCTCCAGAGAAACAGAACCAATAGGATGAACATGTATGGGTAGAGAGATTTATTTTGAGGAAACAGCTCACGCAACTGCCAGGTCTTGCAAGTCTGAAATCTGGAGGGTGAGCCAGCAGGCTGGAGACCCAGGAAGAGTTAAAGTTGCAGTCCTGAATCTGAAGGTATTCTTTTAAAAAAAATTTTAATGTTTATTTACTTTTAAGACAGAGAGAGACAGAGAGACAGAGACAGAGTGCAAGCAAGGGAGGGGCAGAGAGAGAGAGAGGAGGAGAGACACAGAATCCGAAGCAGACTCCAGGCTCTGAGCTGTCAGTACCCAACGCGGGACCTGAACCCACCAACCGTGAGATCATGACCTGAGCTGAAGTCGGTTGCTTTACCACCTGAGTCACCCAGGCGCCCCTACACTTGTCTTTTCTATGTGGCTCAGGCTTCTCACAGCATGGCAGGCTCTCATGGTGGCTGGATTCCAAGAAGCAGGAAGTGGAGGCTGCCAGGACCGTTCAACACTATACCTGAGAGCCACTTATGTCATCTGCTATTCTTTCCTCAGAGCCCACCCAAATCTAAGGAGGTAGAGAAAGTGACTCTGGAGGGGCAAGTTCCAGTTGTGGAAAGGCCCATTGGGATGGGAGGTGTTAGGACACTCATCTTTGGAACACACCATCTGCCATGGATTGTTAGGAGGATTTAATAAAATGATGCATCTTTAGCAACCAGAGGCTTCTTGTTTCAGGAAGTGGTGGAGTCTGGTATGTAGGATGAGACGCAGATGAGAGAGACCCATCTTTGGCTTGCCAAAGGGCAAGTTCCGTGATAGCAAGAGTTTGAAATTTCCTGATGAATACCAGGCATTGAGGCGCTCAACAAATACGGGTGGGTAAGGAGGAAACAGACAACAGTGAACATTTCAGGGCACCACCACGGGGAAAGCAAACAAGAGGCTCTCAGCATTTGGTGTGGCTCCACAGGATCCACAGAAGTCTTACAATCTTAAGACGTCCCCTCAAGAAGGAACAGGAAGTGTGCTGTGGCTACATCCACAGAGAAGGTCTGAGAGCCTCAGAATCCCTAGTAGTGCTGACTGGTGAAGGCATCTCTCTCCTGCAGCCAGTTAGTAAAGACTGAAAGACACGAGGCATTCTTCAAATCTGAAGACAGCAATGCAAGACTTCAAGGAACATGAAAAATCAAGAAAATGAAGACACTGCCAATGAAACACAATAGTGTTTTGGTAATTAACCCAAAGAAACCTAAATATGGTGAGGGGGAAGTAAGAGGGTAGAGTTATTTTATGTGGTTGAAGTTAAGCTGTAATCAGCTTAAAAAAGATTTTTAACTATGGGATGCTTTATGTAAGTCTCATGAGAACCACAGAACAAAAACTGATAGTAGATACAAAAAAGATAAAGGGAAAAGAATCAAAGCTACTGTGGAAAACTGTCAAATCACAAAGGAAGGTAGCAAGAGAGGAATAAAGGAACAGAGGAGCTACGGACAGCCAGAAAACAAGGAGATGGCAGTAGTATGTTTTTACCTATCAACAGTTACTTTAACTGTGAGTGGATTAAATTCTCCAGTCAAAAGACAGAGAGTGGAGGCACCAAGGTGGCCCAGTCGGTTGAGCATCTGAATTTTGATTTCGGCTCATGTCAGGGTACATTGAGCCCTGCATTGGGCTCTGTACTGAGCCTGGAGATTCTCTTTCTCTCCCTTGGTCCCTCTCCACCGCTGGCATAGTCTCTCTCTCTCTCTCTCTCTCTCTCTCTCTCTTTCTCTCTCTCTCTCTCTCCCTCCCTCAAAAAAAAGGACAAAGAGTGGATGAATGGATTAAAAAAATAACCAAGACATGATTATATTTTGCCTACAGGAGACACATGTCAGCCTTAAGAACACAGAAAGGCTCTAAGTGAAGGGGCAGAAGCAGACACTTCATACCAACAGAAGCCAAAAGAGAGCAGGGGCAACTATGCTTTTATCAGACAAAATAGACTTTAAATAAAAACTGTTACAAGAGACACGGTCATTGTATAATGATAAAGGAGTCACTTCATCAAGAGGATATAACAAACATATATATCTCTCCAGCATTTTCCCCCATGGAATGCAGACATCAGAAAATCTGAAAGGAGACATCAACAGTCATGCAATAATAATAGACTTCAATACCCCATTTCAATGGTGGGTAGATTAGCCAGGTGAAAAAATCAATAAGGAAACATGGGCTGTGAACTGCACTGTGGGCTGAATAGACCTAACAGGACACAGGACATTTCATCCAACAGCAGCAGAATACACATCCTTTGGTACGCATGGGGCATTCTTCGGGATGGATCATATGTTACTTCACAAAAAAAATTTAAGAAGATTGGAATCAAATCAAGTATCTTCTCTAACCACAGTGATAAGAAACCAGAAATCAATAACAGGAAGGAAATGGAAACATTCATGAATATATGGAAATTAATCAATCCACTCCCGAGGACTCAGTGGGGCAAAGAAGAAATCAAAAGGGAAATGAAAACATATCACGGAGCAAATGGAGATGGGAATATTATGTATCAAAAGTTATGGAATGCAGCAAAACAGTTGGATAAGTGAGAAGAAATGGATACATTCCTAGGAATCTATAATCTGCTGAGATTAAATTATGAAGCAATAGAAAATCATGATCAACAGACCAATGACTAGCAAGGAAATTTAACCAAAAATTGAAAGTCTCCCAACAAACAGAAGTCCAGGACCAGCTGGTTTCTCTGGTTAATTCTCCCATATATTTAAAGAAAAACTAATACCAGTCCTTCCCAAACTCTTCCAAATAACAGAAGAGGGGAGAACTCTCCCAAATTTATTTTATGAGGCCAGTATTGCCTGGATACCAAAGCTGGACAGGGACATATGATCAGAACAGCACAGTACTGTCATAAAAACAGACACAAATTAATGGAGCACAATAGAGAGCCCATAAATAGACCTGAGCATACGGGCAATTAAAATGGGCAAGTTGGGGCACCTGGACGGCTCAGTCGGTTAAGCGTCTGACTTCAGCTCAGGATATAATCTCACAGAACTTGTGAGTTCGAGCCCCGCGTTGGGCTCTGCGCTGACGGCTCAGAGCCTGGAACCTGCTCCGGATTCTGTATCTCCCTTTCTCTCTGCTCCTCCCTCGCTTGTGTTCTGTCTCTCTCACACACAAAAATAAAAAAATAAACATTAAAGATTTTTTTTAAAATGGGCAATTAATTTATGACAAATGAAGCAAGAGTATACAACGGGAAAATAACAGTCTTTCCAACAACTGATTTTGGGACAACTGGGTGGCCGTGTGCAAAGGAATGAAAGTGGACCCCCTATCCTACACCACACACAAAAGTTAACTCAAAATGGATTAAACACTTGAATGTAAGACCAGAAACCATAAAAGTTCTAGAAGAAAACAAGCAGCAAGCTCTTTGACATGGTCTTGGTGATGATTTTTCGGAACCAACTCCAAAAGCAAAGGCAACAAAACCTAAAATAAACAAACGCGACCATGTCAAACTAAAAAGCTTCTGCAAGGCAAAGGAAACCATCAACTCAGTGAAAAGGCAGCCCACTGACTGGAAGAAAATATTTGCAAGCCATTTACCTGATAAAGAGTTATCTTCAAGATATATAGTCAACTCACACACCTTACAGCAAAAAAAAAAAAAAAAAAAAAAAAATCCGAAGAACTAATGGGCAAAGGACCTGAGTAAACTTTTTCCAAAGAAGAGATACAAATGGCCAGCAGATACATGAAAAGGTGGTCAACATCGCTCAGCATGGAAATCAAAACCATAAGAGATGTTACTTCGTACCTTGTAGAAAGTCTTTTACCAAACCAAACCAAACCAACAAACAAACAAAAAACCAACAAAAAAACCCCAAATAACAATTGTTGGCAAGGAAGTGGAGAAAAGAGAGCCCATATGCACTGTTGGTGGGAATGTAAATTGGCGTGGCCACTGTGGCAAATGACATGGAGGTTTCTCAGAAAACAAAAAATGGAAGTACGGCAATCTCACTTCTGGGTATGTGTTTGAAGCAAACAAAATCAGTATCTTGAAGAGATATGGGCACCTTCCTGCTCGCTGTAACATTACTCCCAAAAGGCAGGATGTGGAAATAACCTAAGTGTTCACTAATAGGTGAGTGGATAAAGAAAATGTGATCTATATCCTTTTATTATAAATAGAATGCTAATATATATGGAATTATAGATTATAAGATTTATTTTGTATATATTATTTTTATACTACATATAAATGTATATATTTATAAATATATAAATAGAATATCATTTAATAAAATATGTGATTAATATATTAACACATCTTAATTATATACTTATAGATTAATTATGATTAATAAATCGATATTAACATGTGTTGATAATACATTGATATTATATATAATTTTTCTTTTTTAAAATATAATTTATCGTCAAGTTGGCTAACATACAGTGTTAGCCATTTTCCCTTCTCCCCTGCCTCCCATCAACCCTTGGTTTTTCTCTATATTTAAGACTCTCTTATGGGTTTGCCTCCCTCCCTCTCTGTTTGAAACCATTTTTTCCCCCTTCCCTTTCCCCATGGTCTTCTGTGAAGTTTCTCAAGTTCCACATATGAGTGAAAACATATGATATTTGTCTTTCTCTGGCTGACTTATTTCCCTTAGCATAATACACTCCAGTTCCATCCACGTTGTTGTAAATGGCAGGACTTCAATCTTCCTCATTGCCAAGTAGTATTCCATTGTATATATAAACCACATCTTCTTTACCCACTCATCAGTGGATGGACATTTGGGCTCTTTCCATAATTTGGCTATTATTGATAGTGCCGCTATAAACATTGGGGTACACGTGCCCTTATGCATCAGCACTCCTGTATTCTTAGGATAAATTCCTAGTAGTGTTGTTGCTGGGTTGTAGGGTAATTCTATTTTTAATTTTTTGAGGAATCTCCACACTGTTTTCCAGAGTGGCTGCACCAGTTTGCATTCCCACCAACAGTGCGAGAGAATTCCCCATTCTCCACATCCTCGATAACATTTGTTGTTTCTGGAGTTGTTAATTTTAGCCAGTCTGGCTGGTGTGAGGTGGTATCTCAATGTGGTTTTGATTTGTATTTCCCTGGGGAGACTGGGTGGTTCAGTCGGTTGGGTGTCCAACTTGGACTCAGGTCACCATCTCACCATTTGTGAGTTTGAGCGCCACATCAGGCTCTGTGCTGACAACTCAAAGCCTGGAGCCTGCTTCCGGTTCTGTGTCTCCCTCTCTCTCTGCCCCTCCCTCTCTCATGCTCTGTCTCTCTCTCAAAAATAAATAAACATTAAAGTAATTTAAAAAAAAGAGAATGATTTGTATTTCTTTGATGATGAGTGATATTGAGCATCTTTTCATGTGTCTGTTGGCCATCTGGATGTCTTCTTTGAAAAATGTCTATTCATGTCTTCTGCCCATTTCTTCACTGGATTATTTGTTTTTGAGGTGTTGAGTTTGGGAAGTTCTTTATAGATTTTGGATACTAGCCCTATATCTGATATGTCATTTGCAAAATACTTCTCCCATTCCATCAGTTGCCTCTTAGTTTTGTTGATTATTTCCTTTGGTGTGCAGAAGCTTTTTATCTTAATGAGGTCCCAAAGTTCATTTTTGCTTTTATTTTCCTTGCCTTCAGAGACGTGTCAAGTAAGAGGTTGCTGTGGCTGAGGTTGAAGAGGTTGTTACCTGTTTTCTCCTGTAGGATTTTGACAGTTTCCTGTCAATGTTTATTTATTTTTGAGAGAGAGAGAGAGAGAGAGAGAGAGAGAGAGAGAGAGAGACAGACTGTGAGTGGGGGAGGGGCAGAGAGTGAGGGAGACACAGAATCCAAAGCAGGCCCCTGCTCTGAGCTGTCAGCACAGAGCCAGATGCAGGGCTCAAGCCCATGAACCACGAGATTAAGACCTGAGTCGAATTTGGACGCTTAGCCAACTGACCCACTCAGGTGTTCCTATATTATTTTTATATATTAATATTGTTGAGCCATAAAACAGTAGAAATCCTGCCATTTATGACAATGTGCATAAATCTGAAGTAAAATAAGCCAAAGAAAGAAGAATACCATATGATGTTACTTATACATTGAATCGGGGGGAGGGGGAAGCTCAAATTTATAATAACAGAGTAGAACCAGGGTGGAGAAAATGGGGAGATATTGGCCAAAGGGTGAAAACTTTTCCCTATAAAATGAATGAGTTTGGGGCACCTGGGTGGCTTGGTTGGTTAAGCGTCTGATCCTTAGTTTTGGTTTTGGTCATGATCTCATTTTTTGTGAGTTTGAGCCCCGCATCAGGCTCTCCACTGATGGTGCGGAACCCGCTTGGGGTTCTTTCTCTCATTGCCCCTCCCCACCCTCAAAATAAATAAATAAGATTTTAAAACTATGAGCAAGTTCTGTGGGTCTGATGTACAGCAGTGTAACTATATTATATTGTATGACTGAAATTTGCTGAGAGTAAATTTTAAGCCTTCTTACCACACATCACAAAAAGGAAACTACATAAAGTGATAGAGGTGTTACTGGCTTTATTGTAGTCATTCTTTCACAATGTATAGGTACGTCAACTCATCACACCGTACCCTTTATTTTATTTTTTTTATGTTTATTTATTTTTAAGAGAGAGAGCGAGCATGTGAGTGGGGGAGAAGCAGAAAGAGAAGCAGACATAGAATCCAAAGCAGGCTCCAGGGTCTGAGATGTCAGCACAGAGCCCAATGTGGGGCTCCAAGCTACAAACTGTGAGATCATGACCAAAACCGAAGTCGGGCACTCAACTGACTGAGCCACCGGGCACGCCATATTGTTTACAATGTATAATTGTATTTATCAGTTATACCTCAATAAAGCTGGTGAGGCGGTGGTAGGAGTCCCTTTGAGTGTAGCTTCTCAGTTGGACATTAGGCATTTCATGCTGTCTGCTTCCATTTCTGCTTCCCCCCCTAAAAAGGTGACTAGGGGACATGGCAATGAGACACAGGTGGCCCTTAGTTAACACATGTGGTATGCCTTTCGTCTAGCACATTTCCTGCATCATTCTGTTGTATGATGTTTACTTCTTCATGCTATCTATAGCAAGACGCACTTGACTTGTTTTTGCCATGGAAAATATCAGAATTATAAATATTTTTAGAGATATAGATAAAAAGCCATATTTTGGTACTTGAAGATTTCTGATCAGAAGTATTTGCATGCTGCATACTGTTACTGTATCCTATAATGGAAACTTGATGCTAATTCCTGATCTCAAAGAAGCATGTGGGCACAGGCACCAGCTCTGTAGAAACTATCACTTAACTATTATTTGGGAATATCTAAACTTGTTTAAAAGGAAGGAAAAGAGTCAGCCTGTATTTTGGAGATTACCTGATGATAAATTTTACCGTTTGGTTTTTTTTTCTCATTTGGGGGGGAAGAGTTTCAGAATATGTTGCTATCGACAACTAGTCACAAACCCATTTATGATCAAAGACATATCAGAAAAATTTTTTTTTCTGGTCACCATCATCTGTCTAGGTAAATATTTTGATTTCTAGTATAATGACAGTTTTTTCCCTTAAGGATAAAACAGTTCACTCTTTTAAGATAAATGCTCCCCAGGGCGCCTGGGTGGCTCAGTTGGTTAAGCATCCGGCTTCAGCTCAGGTCATGATTTCACAGTCCGTGGGTTCAAGCCCTGCACTGGGCTCTGTGCTGACAGCTAGCTCAGAGCCTGGAGCCTGCTTCCAGTTCTGTGTCTCCTTCTCTCTCTGCCACTGCCCCGCTTGTGCTCTTTCTCTCTCTCTCAAAAATAAAATAAACATTAAAAAAATAAAAATGGTAAATGCTCCCCCTTATTGGATTAAAAAGAAATCAGACACGAGGGTGTGTACTGATGCAGAGACAAGGTGTGAGGTGCCTCTAATCCACGTCATGTTTGTTTCAACGGGGTTTGGAGAACCAACCGAAACCACATCATTTTCTCTCATAAAGGCAAGTAAAACTATAAAAAGGGCAGCTAAATCTTGGCCCAGAAAAACATAACTACCAGGGCACCTGGGTGGCTCCGTCAGTCAGGCATCAGACTTTTGATTTTGGTTCAGGTCATAGTTTCGGTTCAGGTCACACTCTCAGGGTTCATGAGAGCGGGCTCCATGTCAGGCTCTGTGCTGACATTGTGGAGCCTGCTTGGGACTCTCTCTCTCTGTCTCTCTCTGTCTCTCTGACCCTCCTCTGGTCATGCAAGGGTGTTCTCCCTCTCTCTCTTAAATACATAAACATGAAAAACACAAAGAAAAGGATACTACCTACTGACAGCCCCCTCCACCCCCAACCTCAAGATTCTTCTTTCCTTGGGACCACATAAAGGGTAATTGTGGTACTCTCCTAAAAAAAAAAAAAAATATATATATATATATATATATATATATATATATATATATATATATATATATATATATAAAAGTTTGAGAGAGAGAGAGAGAGAGAGAGAGAGAATAAATAACTGTGCTGAATCTTGGCTCTGCCTTGGGAGGGAGAGACCAGAGGGGAGCAAGGGACAAGGAGAGAGGGGCCTGGGCACAGACCTGTGAGTGATGGGGTCACTTTGGAATTGGATTCTCTAGAACCAGCTGCCTCAACAGGTACCACTTGGATCAGAGATCAACCACCCCACCAAACCCTTCTCAAATTCCTGACTCTTCCAATTTTAAGCAAAATATAAAGCCAGCACGTTTGTGTAGCAGTAAAGCAGCCAAAACGGTGATGGTTTATCATTCTGATTCTAGCACTTGACGTAATTTTTTAAGGCGGGGGTGGGGGGGGGCCTCAGGGCTCACACCCAGACAGTTTCATTCCAGGCTTATCATTGTGCTTCCTCCAAAACCTAGACTCATGGTTCTCAACTGGGGGTGCCTCTGCCCGCCCCCTTCCCCAAGGGACCCCAGGCAATGTCTGCAGACACCTATGGTTACCACATGGGCAGGAACTCCGGGCTTCGAGTGCATGGGGGCCAGGGATGCTGCTCAACCCCTCGAAGTACCCAGGGTGCCCCCACCATGGAGAGCCATCCAGTTCCAAGTGCAGTAGTGCTGAGTTTGGGAAACTGCGTTCTAGACCTCCGAATCTGGTAATTGTGCTTAGGAGATGCTCTGCATCACGCTCTGACTGCGGGTCTGGAGTAAGGATCCCTTTCAGAAGTGCAGCCCCCAGCTCCAGGAAGCTGTCTCAGTCAGCCTGAGCTGACACAATAAAATACTACAGATTCAGGGAGAGGGTGGTGTGGACAAGAGACATATATTTTCTCCCAATTCTGGAGGCTGAGAAGTTCAAGAGCAAGGCTCAACAGGGTCACTTTCTGGCAACTACTCTCCTGGCTGGCAAACAGCCACCTGCTCGCTGGGTCCTTACAGGGGGCGGAGGTGGGGGGGGGGAGAGAGAGAGAGAGAGAGAGAGAGAGAGAGAGATGTGAGCAGGGAGAGGGGCAGAGACAGGGAGAGAGCTCCACGGTCTGCGTGGAGCCTAATGTGGGGCTTGAACCCACCAACCATCTGATCATAACCTGAGTCAAAACCAGGACTCCAACGGTCTACCGATGGAGCCACCCAGGCGCCCCTCATTGAACACTTTTGACACCAGATGTGTGGGTTCCCCCCCACTTCCCCACCGGCCAATTCTCAGACACCAGCTGGGCGTCCTGTGATTCAACCCCCTTCCCATCTATCTGGAATTAGTGGGAGATCCCACCTGTTAAGGGCTCTGTTCCCCGAGACTGCCCACCCCCCACTTCAGATGCCAATCATGTCTGGGCCTCCCACCAACCCGCTATGAATAAGGGGTTCCCACAACTCCTTGGGTTAATTTGCAGTCCCAAACTCAGAGAACTCAGGGAAACAGCCTAGGAACTAGATGAACTGTTTGTTAGGAGAGAATACGAGTCGGCAACGGGGAGAGGGAAGAGATGGACGGGGCCGAGCTTGGAGAGGCGCCATGTTGGGTCAGACGCCCTGCCCTCCGAGAGCGCCTGCGCGTCGAGCCCTCATTCTGTAGGCATGGCTGATTACATCATTGACCATTGGTGCTGAGCTCACTTTCCAGTCCTTCTTCCCACGTAGGTCATGAGCGGGCGGGGCTGAAATTTCGAACCCTCGAGATTACTTTCGTTCCGTGGCAACCAGCTCCCCCATCCTTAGGGGCTTTCCGACAGTCACTTAATTATCACAAACCCAGGCATGGCTGAGTTTAAAAAGGGGTTTGTCGTGCTCCCTTCGGCAGCACATGTACTAAAAAGGGGCTTGTTATGAATAATGAAAGGAGGTTACGGGATTTTAGGAGCTCGGAGCTCTGGGTCAGGGACTGGGGACCAGACCAAATATATATGGAGATGGGGCCGTTGGAAGGTGATATTGTATATATATATATTTTTTAAATAAACATATTTATTGATATTGTATATATGTTTATTTATATTGTATATATATATATTATATATATATACAATATCACCTTCCAACGGCCCCATCTCCAAATATTATTACATTGGGGTATAAGATTTCAACTTGAGAAATTCAGGGGACACATTCCGTCTATAACATGGGCACCCACTCAGGCTTCAGTTGAGTTCTTACCTAGCTACTCTTCTGGCCTATGACTCCCAGTGGTTTTTGCTTCTGGTGTGTATGATTTATCTCTCAAGGGACTCCCCATTTTATTTCTTGGGCAGGAGGATAGTTTGGGGTCGACTTGGCTTCCAATTCATTAGAAGAAAAATATTTTTTTAAAGTTTATTTATTTATTTTGAAAGGGAGGAGGGGCAGAGAGAGAGGGAGAGAGAGAGAGAATCCCAAGCAGGCTCTGCTCGGTCAGATGGGGGCTCGATCCCTTGAGCTACGAGATCATGACCTGAGCCACAGCTGGATGCTTAACCGGCAGCCATCCAGGGGTCCCAGAAGAAAAAAGATTTTAACTGCAAGCAGTGTCAGAAAACTGGTGAGCCCCTGTGAGATGAATTATGTTACATATGAAACCCAAATCACAGGGGTTTTATTTACTTATTTTTATTTATTTATTTTTAAGTAGGCTTCACACCCAACGCGGGGCTGGAGCTCACAACCTGAGCTGAGATCTAGAGTTAGATACTTACAACACAACGCAACACAACAGGAGTTGGGCAGTTAACTGACTGAGCCACCCAGGCATCCCTAAATCACAGGGTTCTTAAGGGACATAGAATTTACATAATTACAGGCATAGCATTGCAATGCTACCGACTGATGCTTTTACTTCAGTAACCCACATTCCTTTCAGGATTCAGACCGTTATCATCACTCCAGAAATGTCCTGTGTGTCCTTCCTAAGCCAACACACTACCCTTCTGTTGTAACCATTGTTCTGACGCCCATTACAATGCGTGAACACTGTTCCTGAAAGTCTGATACGTAGAAGTACAGAGTGTCCTCTTTGGTGTCTAGCTTCTTTCACTCAAAATAACATTTCTAAAGTTCAGCCGTGTTCTGTGTATCAGCGGTTCATTCCTTCTTCGTTGTTGACTCGTATTTCATCATACAGATGCAGCTCAGCTTTCTTATTCTGTTGGAAATGAAACAATGACCCTGAACGGAGTCATTTGCTCCGACGATGGCAAGTCAAGACATGCCGGCAGCCTCAACATCCCCAAAATGTGACTTTTGAACAGTCAACCCGAAAGGTCCTGATCAGTGCTAGTGAGGCAATGCATGAAATAAGATCCCTTCTATTTCCTTTCCCTCTTCTGTGCAATGAATGGGGCTTAGCCCAAAACCATCTTCTTTTTTTTTGAGAGAGAGAGAGAGAGAGAGAGAGAGAGAGAGAGAGAGAGAGACCACAGGCAAAGGATAAGGGCAGAGGGGGAGAGAGAAAATCGTAAGCAGGGCTGGATCCCACAACGATCATGAGATCATGACCTGAGCCAAAACCAAGAGACCAGGAGTTGGAAGCTTAACCGACCGAGTCACCCAGGTGCCCTGAACCGATCTTTTCTTTTCTTGTGCTAATAACTTCTTTGCTCCACTCTCTTGCTCAGAAAAACTGTTTTGTACCGCTCTATAGAGTGCCTATTTTCTGGAAGGGATGCTGGCTAACTGATGGATTGTTAAATTTATTCCATTGAATTTTTGTTGTTTAGAAACCTCTTCCCTGGTTGATGGACATTTGGGTTGTTTCCCGGGTTTGCTTATTATGAATAATGCTGCTCCAAACAGCACTGGGCACCTGTCCGTTAACACATGTTTACCGTTTTCAGGGAAATACCTAGAAGTGAAATGATTAGTTTCAGGGTTGGCACAAGTTTAATTTTACAAGGACCTTACCATTTATATTTTTTAAAATAGCAATATAAAAATCAAAATAGAAACAGAAACTTGAAAACACATATCTGTGTTTGCACATCAGTTAAAAATGTGGTACCTATATGTTACCATTTTTTAAAAATTTATTTTTGAGAGACAAGGCAGGGGAGGGGCAGAGAGAGAGGGAGACACAGAATCTGAAGCAGGTTCCAGGCTCTGAGCTGTCAGCACAGAGCCGGAAGTGGGGTTCGAACTCAGAAACCGTGAGATCATGACCTGAGCTGAACCCGGACGCTTAACCGACTGAGCCACCCAGGTGCCTCACCATTTTTATGCAATTACATGATAATTTGATACATCTCACTAAAAGTTTTTTTTAGTCTGGTAAAATGTACCTGATATTTAGTGTCCTAATCATTTAAAGTATACAGCTCAAGGTACGTTCATTCACTCATCCACAGGACTGTTTTTTATTCCACCTTCTTTCGCATTTATATATTTTTTTCTGGCAGCATGAACGTTCTGGGAATGACCTAGAAACTGTGAAGGCCTAAAAGTGGTTTTGAACAGCTCTTCTTCTTCTTGAGTGTTTTTCTAGAACTCTCTCCTTTTTCCTTTTGAGCATTTCTCTATAATTCTCTCCCTCTCTCTTTTTTTTCTTCATGACCAGCACAGAGCCCAACACAAGGCATGAACTCAGGACCCTGGAATCAAGACCCGACCTGAGATCAAGCACCGGATGCTTAACCAACTGAGCTCCCCAGGCGCCCCCAGAACTGTAATATATTCTGCCCATTTGTTGTTTTCTGTTTCACCTGTCCCCTCTCTGATTCAGGTGTTCTAGAGAACACGGAACATGGGTTACAACTATCCCAGGTTGATGAGACACCCCTGCAAGGGGACCGTCTCTCAGCATCATCCCGGAAGCTTTAAAGAACACTGAGCCTTAGGACCATCTGAGACCGGCTGCATTGGAATTTCTAGATGTGAGGTCCAGGAATATGGATTTTAACAACTTGATGTATCTGGAAGGCAGAATTGGAGACTAACCCCAGTGACCTCTGTCCTTCTATAATTCCCTTCCCTGTGAAAAAGATAATATCACTCCCATGATATGTCACACCGCAAAAGAGATTTTGCAGGTTTTTCTTAGTTGACGTTGAGTTAATCAAAAGAGATTGTTCAGGTGGGCCTAAGCTTTTTATACAAACTATTAAAAATTTTTTAAAAAATGTTTATTTATTTTTGAGAGAAAGAAAGAGTGTGAGCAGGGGAGGGGCGAGAGAAGGAGACACAGAATCCGAAGTAGGTTCCAGGCTTCAAGCCGTCAGCACAGAGCCCGGTGTGGAGCTCAAACCCACAAACTGTGAGATTATGATCATCTGAGCCAAAGTCGAATGCTCAACTGGCTGAGCCACCTGAGGTGCCCCTACACAAATCCTTTAACTCTGGATCTAGAAGTCAGAGATGGAGAATGGCAGAGGTCAGAGATTCACAACTTGAGATTGAGTCAGCCTAGCCTTGCTGCTTCTGATGATGGAGGGAATCCTGCGGCAAAAGCCTGAGCGCATCTCCGAGCTGAGAGTGGCTGCTGGCCAATAAAAAGCAGGAAAGTGGAGACCTCACTCCTACAACTCCAAGGAACTAAACTGTGCCAACAACACGAGTGAACTTGGACATGATTCTTCTCTAGTCCAGCCTACAGATGCAAACACAGCTTGTGAAAAACGCTGAGCGCAGAATCCCATGGAGCCTTGTCTAGACTGCCCCATCTAGAGACACCATGAGTTAATAAATAAGTAAAAGAGTGTTGTTTTAACACTAAGATTGTGGTTAATCAGTGAGTTAATAAATGAGTGTTGAATTACCACTAAGATTGTGATAATTCATTACATACCACTAGGTGACTAATATACCTACTTTTCTCTCTGTGATCAACCTGTTGATTGGGGTTATTTGTCCTGAGAATTTTACGCTCTATGGATGGATGTAGCACATTTTTTCTGTCTATTCGTCAGTTAATGGACATTTGTGTTATTTCCATTTTTTGGTTATTATGGGCAATCTGCTACAGACATCTGTATGAAAGCATTAACCTGTTTTGTATGTACTAGCAAATTCACTTCAGATGTTCTTTGAGTATTTATGTTTCCTGAACTTGAACCTGCCCTACCAATCTCACCAATTCCTTCATTAAAGAATGAATTGCATCAAATCTTTGACACATGTTCGTTTTATTAGGATGACCACTGTGGTTGATCTTTTTTGAACCTCACTAAAGGCCAGCGGTCTCCTCCCGCAGCCTTTTGCTAAGAGCTCGGGCTGTCCTCTCTGGGTTCCTGTAATTGCTTCCTCCTCTGGCCTGTGTGGGCTGTGGCTAGCCCTGGGAATCCACATCATTCCTGGTGGGTTCCCCTGACCCTGTCTATATTGTTGAACATGGTCCTTTTACTGGTCACTGTGTGTGTGCTCTTTGTTTCCAGGCTGGACCTGACTGATACTGTGGAGGCAGGGAGCATTATGGGATATAGTTCCCTGTATCCCCGGCAGATACATAGTAGTGCATAGCAGGTCCTCATCAGACCTTTGTAGAATGAAGAAGTCAAACACATTCAGGGACTCAGAGTGCAGGTTCTTAGAGGTTTCTTATGTATCTGCTGCTATAAATTGGCAATGTTGATTAGCTGTAGGTTAAGAAATTCCTTTACTGTTATGTTTCAGAAAATTGCTTACTGCAAGGAATAGCCCCTCACCGTATGATGTAGAAAAGACTCACAGATGTCCCCCTCGTTTATCTGTGGGAAGGCCAGACACCGACCCTCCAAACCTGTATTCTTCGCCTCGGAAGTGCTCAGCAGAACTGCTCGTCCCCACTGAACCACTGGAGCACAACATTTGTTGACCAAATCTTGGTTAAGCTCCTTTCCTTCCTGCAGGCCTTTAACTTGTGGCCCTGCCTCGCCCGAGCCAGCAGCCAGCCCCTCCTGAGAACAGGCTGGGCTCCGAGTCAAATTTCCTCTGATCCAGTATCTCCTCTCATGCCCTTCCATCCCACCTTCCCGCTGCTAGAAAGCTCAGTTCTTTCTAGCATTTTTATTCCTTTCTATAAAAGAAAATTTTGGCCTCTTTTTCTTTGGCTTAAATCTTGAGATGCTTGAAGACTTTATACTCATAGTGTTCTCTTATTGCAAAGTCCCCTGACTGATTTCAGTATCTTTCCTTGCTCCCTTGTATGAATCCTTTTGAATAAAGTCTCTCCTTACTAAGTGTGGGTTTGTTTTATATTGGACAGGGTAATGGCCAGATATACATGGTACAGGGGAGGTAAAAAAAATTCCGCTACCCTGTTTGGGAAGTTATTACTAGTAGCTTTAATTACATACATTAGTTGGAATTCTTGTCTCTTAGAAATCTTAACATCTTAGTGAAAACTAAAAAGCAAGCAGTTATGAACTGTTATATCCCAACATTCTGTAGATTGGCAAATTTATGAATATGCTATTTCATTGTTTCTAGAAGCATATATATTTTCCACAATTCTCAATGTGGCACAAGACATGTTTACTAATAGACTCCAAGATTCTTTCATGCAAATAGGAAGCCAAAAGCAGGTAAACTCAGACTTAGGTTTGGCAATTAATGTTTTGTTATATTATCTGATTTGGAAATAATGTAGGTATTCAATGAATACCCATCATTTCACTTAAAAACATTTTTGGAGGGGCGCCTGGGTGGCCCAGTTGGCTAAGTGTCCAATTTTGGCTCAGGTCATGATCTCATGGTTTGTGAGCCGGGCATCAGGCTCTGTGCTGACAGCTTGGAGCCTAGAACCTGCTTCCAGTTCTGTGTCTCATTCTCTCTCTGCCCCTGCCCCACTTGTGCTCCATCTCTCAAAAATAAATAAATGTAAAAAAATTAAAAAAAAATTTTAATGTTCATTTATTTTTGAAGGAGAGACAGAGCATGAGCAGGAGTGGAGCAGAGAGAGAGGGAGACACAGAACTCAAAGCAGGCTCCAAGCTGTCAGCACAGAGCCTGACACGGGGCTCAAACTCATAAGCCACGAGATCGTGGCCGGAGCCACCCAGGCACCCAAATCATTTCACTTTTAACTTAGTAGAACGGTATGATTTCAAGGTACCAAATATATTTTGGAAACTATTTTAAGGTTGACACACTTTATAAAGCATAATCATTGTTGAAAAGTTCATCTATAAACTTTCAGCTCACATTTCTTTAATTCAGTTATTCTTACAATTATGATTAGATTACTTACGGAAATTTCATGAACATTGAACAAAGCTGGGCTGCGGGCTGGCTCAGTCGGTGGAGCACGTGACTCTTGATCTCTGGGTCCTGAACTCTGGCCCCGCGTAGAGCGTGGAGATGACTTAAACCAATAAAAACTTAACAAAAAATTCAAGTTAGTCATCATCTCAAGTTACTTTTCTTTCTGACAACTTTTGTTGTATATCTACGTTAGGCAAGCATCAAACATTGTAGAGTTGGACGACCCCCCCCCCCCAGGGCTTTATGAAAGGCTAAGTGCCTATGAGGAGGAGGGTGTAGATGTTATGTGTGTTTTCACTTTGTATCTGAGCCTGGGAGTCCAGGTGGCGGTTCAAGCTAAAGAAAGCCCAGGCATGTCTGGGCTTGTCTCCTGAGTGCGGGGGTTCCATCTCTCTGGTCCTGTTTGCAAAACAGTAATGAAGAGTCCTTCCAGTATAGAGGTGATTTTGAGGGCAGAAAGAACCACATAACGGGAATATGATCTTGGGGTAGGAAAAAAAAAGAACTGGCGGCTCCAGATCTGCCAGCCTGGATTTTTGCCTTCTCTGGGTCTTGTGTGATCCCAGTGGCAAACAGGTGGAGGGTGAAGAAAAATGAATGGATCAGGTTTTGCTAAGGCTGAAGGATCCTCCCACCTTCTCCTAGAACCCAGTGTCTCTGGGGGGAGGTCTCGCTGTCTGACAGCTTTAAGCCTCAGAGACTTTAGTTAAAGGTCTTAATTCCTCAAGGGCTGTGCCTCTGGACCTTAATGTGCTTACCAAGGAACTGACAGTGCCACAGGTGCATTTTGGTCTGCATACACATGCCAACCCCCCAGATGCAAAGAAATGCAGAATGTGGGACTCCGGTGTCTTGCATCATATACTGAAGGATGTGGTTGCCCCCAGGGGGAAAATCTGAGCTATCTTTGTTCAAATAGTTTCATTTAGGTCCTAGGGCTGATGAGGTCTGGGGGAAATTCAGGTTAGTTGCATAAGCTAGCCTAGTCTTTGAGTCAGTACTTGGTAAATTTGAAAAAGATACAAATTTTCTTTCTCAGATTAACATACTCTCTGGCTTTTATCATCATCTGTCCAACAGGGCATGCAAAGAATGTTGAAATCTGGGACTCGTGCTGGCTGGCTTGGCTGGTGGACATGTGACTCTGGATATCCGGATTGAGAGTTCGAGGCCCATGTTGGGTGTAGAGATTGCTTAGAAATAAAACCTTAAAAACAACCACCACTACAGCCACCACAACAAAGGATGCTGAACCCATGACTTTCTAATGCAGATGCGCTTCAGCCAATCAGTTAAAACCTGAGTAGAACAAAAAGGCAGAGTAAAAAAGAATTCCTCTGGCATGACTGCCGTTGAGCCTGGAGGTACTTTTTCATGGCTTCATACTCAAATGGGAAGACTGGTTGTTCTGGTTGGTCTGAGCCTGTGGAACTTTGGACTGTTTTATACCACTGATACTCCGGGGTCTCCACCTAACCCACTACAGCTCTTGAGACTTGTCCAGTTTTGGGGCGCCTGGGTGGCTCAGTTGGTTAAGCCTCCGATTTGGGCTTGTCATGATCTCACGTTTGTGGGTTCGAGCCCCTGTGTCGGGTCCTGTGCTGACAGCTCAGAGCCTGGAACCTGCTTCCCATTCTGTGTCTCTCTTTCTGCCCCTCCCCTGCTCATGCTCTCTCTCTCTCTCTGTATCAAAAATAAATAAAACATTAAAAAAAAGACTTGTCCAACTTCACGATGTGTAAGCTAATTCCTTATAATAAATCTCTTTCTATATTTTTGTGCATCCTATTGATTCTGTTTCTCTGAAGAGTGCTTACTAATACAACCACTAATTTACCTTCTGTCTCTATAGGTTTTCCTATCATGGATATTTCATAGAAGCAGAACCCCATACAATGGCATGACAAAATGGAATCATTTTGTGTCTGTCTTCTCCCACTGAGTATGGTCTTCCCAAGGTTCATTCATGCTGTAACAGGCTTCAGTACTTCATTCCTTAACTGCCAAATAATATTCCATCATATCAACACCAAATCATTTTGTTTATCCATTCATCCATTGATGGACATTTGGGTTGTTTCAATGTGGGGCTATTATGAATACTGTTGTAGTGAACATCTGTGTGTCAGCTTTGGGAGGACGTATGTTTTTATTTCTGTTGCGTACCTACCTAGGAGCAAACTGCTAGGTCATGTGGCAGCCTGATGTTACTTTTTGAGGAATGGTTGGGCAGTTTGCCACAGACGCTAACCCATTTTAGAATCCCACCAGCAATGTTTGAGGGTTCCTGTTGGTCAAGGTCAGGGTTCTCCAGAGACACAGAGCCAACAGCAGATATACATCTGCAAAGAGATGTAGTACGAGGAACTGGCTCATGAGTGTATGCCCCACAATCTGCCACTTTCATGCTCAAGGCCGAAGAGAGCTGTTGGTGTAATTCGAGTCCAAGTCAAAGGCCTGAGAACCAGGAGTGCTGATGGACATCATAGTTCAAGGGCAGGAGAAGACCAATGTCCCAACTCAATTAGGCATGGGTCCTCTTTTCTCTGCTTTTGGTCTATTCGGGCCCTCGATGGATTGGGTGAGGCCCACCCTGATCAGGGAGGTAGTTCTTCCTTCTCAGTCTACAGATTCAAATGTTAGGCTCTTCTAGAAACACCCTCACAGACACACCCAGACCTCATGCTTAGCTGGGTGCATGGGTCATGTGGACACTTGAAGTTAAACATCAGGGTTCCGACCACTATCCATGCTTGCCAGCATTTTTTATTGTCTGCCTTTTTGATTATAGCCATCCTAGGGGGTGAGCAATTCTATCTCATTGTGGTCTTGATTCATGTTTCCCTCACAACTGATGATGTTGAGACTTTCACCAATATTTATCCTTTTCCTCCCATCATGATTCATCCCATTTGCCTGCCAAACCACAGATCCTCTAATGCGTGAAGTAAACAAGGGTACCCTGGTCCTGGTGGAGAGTCCGCCCTCTCCCCACATACAGCTGTTACTTGTAGACAGCACGGTGAAGGAACGTACCAGGGGTGCAGAAGGAGAGAATGTGCCCTAGTCCTGGGGTGGGGAGGATTGTGTGGAAGGGTCCTGGAATGACCTTTGAAAACTGCCAATTCAGTCAGGTGCCTCTTCACTCTGACACTTCAACGGCTCCCTCTTGCCTGGGCAGTAGATCCTTAGTTCTTCGCTTGGCATTCAGAGGTCTGCCTAACCTCCTTCAAGCCTCATTTTCCACTTCACAAATACACCCAAGGGCCTCTTCTGTATCTGTCATCACGGGGCTCAGGTCCTGACATGCCCTTTCAAGTGGCGAATGATACAATTCCTTTCTGAAAGTGGATGACAATGTCTTTGTTTATGAAAACCTCTTGACAAGTCCCGTTATATAATCTTCGGTGATGGTTGAACAATATAAAGTTCCCCGGATGTCAATAAGGGCAGAACTTAGGGACTCTGCATGACAGAACCAGCAGATTTTTTTTTTAAGAGATGGGAAGTGCAGGAGATGAATGTTGCAACTTTAAATGTTCATTTATCTATTTTGAGAGAGAGCATGAGAGGGGTCATGGCAGAGAAAGAGGGGAGAATTCCAGGTAGGCTCTGTGCTGCCAGCCCAGAGCCTGATGGGGAGCTTGATCTCACGAACTGCAAGATCATGACACGTGTCAAAACCAAGAGTTGGATGCCCAACTGACTGAACCATCCAGGCACCCCATAGAGTCAGCAGAATTTTGAGACAAGGGAGTCAGATTTGAGAAGAGAGCCACGGGAGGAGAGGAACAGGAGCTACTGAGAAAGTGGAACCCTAACCACCGCAGCAAAGGGGAGGGCACGTATGGCTTTCCAGGGCTGCTGTAATAAAAGATCAGCCTTGTGCTTAAAACAACACAAGTTTGCATTCTTATGGTTCTGACGGCCAGAGTCTGAGATGGGTCTTGCTGGGTCAAAAGAATGAAACTGGACCCCTAGCCTACAACCATACACAAAAATCAACTCAAAATGGATTAAAACCTTGAACATTTGATGTCAAAGGCAAAGGCAACAAAAGCAAAAAGAAGCCACTGGGACCAACTCAAGGTAAAAAGTTGCTGCACAGAAAAGGAAATCATCAACAAAAGTGAAATGGCAACCGAGCAAATAGGAGAAAATACTTGTAAACTATATATCTGAGGGGATTAAGATTCAAATATATAAAGAACTCATACACCTCAACAGTGAAAACAAAAAGTAATCCAATTAAAGAGTAGGCAGAGGATCTCCTAGACACTTTGCCAAAGAATATACAGGTAGTCAATAGGTACATAATAGATGCTCAACATCACTCATCATCAGGGAAATAAAAATAAAAATCACATGAGATACCCCTCATACCTGTTAGAATGGCTATCCTTCCCTTACTCACTTAGCTGTGCTCGCCTCTTGACACTCAGATCTACTAGCAAGCAATCTGGAAGGATATACTGCCAAATAGTCAACAGTGGTTCTTTTAAAAGGTAGTTCAAAGGAGGGAAAATACGAAATTAGGCTTTTATTGTTGCTGTTGTTTTATTTTACTTTATAGTCTTCGGCACTGTTGGGATCTTTTTCCCCACTGGGCATGTTTTGCTTTTGGAAAACTTTTAAATGCTGCAAATCCAAAAATCACTGCCAAGACCAGTGTCAAGTTGTTTATCCCTGATGATTTCTTCTAAGAGTTCTATGGTTTCAGGTCTCTAAAAGTCTTTAACCCATTTGGAGTTGATTTTGTGTATGGGATAAAACAGGGGTCCGGTTTTATTCTTTTGCACATGGCTGTCCAGTTTTCTCAAAACCAACTGTCTTTTCTGAATTGCATATTCTTGGCTCATTTGTTATGGATTAATTGACATTAATCCATATGCATGGATTTATTTCTGGACCCTATTCTGTTCCATTGACTGATGTGTCTGTTTTCATGCCAATACCTTACTGTTTTGATGATGATAGCTTTGTAATATAGTTTGAAATCAGGAAGCACGATGCCTGCATTTTTTTCTTCTTTTTTCCCCTTTAAGATTGCTTTGGCTATGTGGACTCTTTGGTGGTACCATACACATTTTAGAATTATTTTTTATATTTCTGTGAAAAATATCATTGGATTTTTGATAGGGAATGCATTGACTGTGTGAATGGCTTTTGGGTAATGTGAACATTTTAACAATATTAATTCTTCCAATTCATAAGCATGGGGTAACTTTCTAATTGTTTTTCTGTGGAACCCATTGTAATGACTCCTCTTACATTTCTGATTTTATTTACTTTAGTCATCTCTCTTTTTTTCTTTCCTGGTGAGTCTGGTTAAAAGTATTTTGTTTACTTTTCAAAGAGCTAGCTCTTAATTTCAATAATATTTTCTCTTGTTTAATGAGTCATTGTTAACCATTCCATTTGTAGGCTACCTTCAATAGTGATGCTGTGAGCATGGGTGTACTAAATTTAAACATTTACATCCAGTTGACATCACCTTTTGTGCCCTAGGGAAATCACCTTGGAAGCTAGGATTTTACAGATCCTCTGCTAGAACTTTGGGCACTTAGAATCCCTTCCTGGCCTATGGCATCCTTCCACTGAGGTAATTTTTATTGCTTTATTTATTTATTTTTTTTTTTACAAATAAACTTTATTTTTTAGTAACAGTTTTAGATTTACAGGAAAATTGAGAAAAGAATATAGTTTTTTTAAATATACTTCCATGCACACCATTTCTCTATTTTTAACATCTTACCTTTTAACATCTGGTACCTTTGCTATACAACTCATGAACCAATACTGATATGTTATTATTAACTAAATCCCACAGTTGATTCAGATTTCTTTGCTTTTCCTCTCGTGTCTTTTTTTCTGCCCAGGATCCCATCCACAATCCCCAAGTACATTTGGTCATCACATCTCCTTAAGTTCCTCTGGGCTGCAACAGTTTCCCAGACTTTCTTTGTTTTGGATGACTTTGAGCATTCCGAAGAGGACTGGTCAGGCATTTTATAGGATGCCTCCCTCTTGGACTTTATCTGATGTTCTTCTCAGGGTTAGACTGGGGTGATGGATTTTGGGAGGAAGACCCCTGAGGTGAAATGTCCTTCTCATCCTATGGTACTCATACTGGGGGGGGTGTGCTGTCCCCATGGCTTCTCACTCGCCACCTGGCTGAGGTGTGTTGGTCAGATTTTTCCACTGTAATGCTCCTGCTCATCCCCACATTTTCCGTATTGGCCTTTTTGGAAGGAAGTCACTACACCTAAGCAGGGGGAGGTGTGGTCTCCTCCTTTAGAATGGAGTAGCTACATTGATAAATTGATGAAAGGAAACCTCATTGAAACGGAGTTGGGATGCGCAGAGAGAGATGTACCCCACCACTCGTCACTAATTGGAAGTCCAACAGGAAGAGACGCACCTTGCGCATGGATACAACTTTACCTCCCCAACAGGAAGAAGAAAGTTTTCCTCCTCTGGCAACAACGCAGCCAATCAGAGACAGTCACAGCTCAGCCAATGAGAAGCAACAATCCTTCAAACTGCCAGATTGGGGCCCCTGAGTGGTTCAGTCTGTAAAGCCTGGGATTCCCGATTTCTACTTAGGTGGTGGTGGTCTTGTGGTTGGTGGGATCGAGCCTGGCATGGGGCTTTGTGTTGTCAGTGGAGCCTGCTTGGGATTCTCGCTCCTTCTCTCTGCCCCTCCCATGCTCACATGCTCTCTCTCTCTTAAATAAATTAAAAAAACACAACCCTTCCAGGAAACTAATAGACTTTTTGCTTATGACAGCCTTCCCAATTCCGTGCTTCCCCCGGTGGAGAGCAGTTCTCTCCTTTATTTGGAAGACTTGCCTTTGGTTTTGCCATTCGCTTGCTTGTCCTGGATTGTAGTTTTCTGTTATTCCCAAATAAATCCACTTTTGCTGGTAAAATAGCTGTCAGTTTTATTTATTTATTATTTCTTTTTAATTTTTTAACATTTATTTATTTCTGAGAGACTGAGAGAGACAGAGAAAAAACAGGGGAGGGGCAGAGAGAGAGAGAGAGAGAGAGAGAGAGAGAGAGAATCTGAAAGCAGGCTCCAGGGTCTGTGCTGACAGAGAACAGAACTGTACAGCACATGACCGTGAGTGTAAAATCCTGAGCGGAAGTCGGATGCCTAACTGACTGAGCACCCAAGAGCTCCTATCTTTTTATTTTTGGGAGAGGGAGAAAGAGAGAGAGAGAGAGAGAGAGAGAGAGAGAGAGAGAGAGAGAGAGAGGCAGGAGAAAGAGAGAGAATACCAAGCAGGCTCCATGTTCAGCTAGAACCCGGATGTGGGGCTGGCTCCCACGACCCTGGTATCTTGACCTGAGCCGGAATCAAGAGTCCAATACTCAACTGACTGAGCCACCCACGTGCCCCTGGCAGTTTTCTTTTTAAGCTAAACAACATAAATTATTTGAAATTTTGCACAAAGATTTTGGCTCTTCCCCATTTATAAATATATTCAGTCACCTACTGATACCAATATGGACACATGGATATTTATTTTATGCTTTGGATTATAATCCAATACTATTCTATTTCTTTTATTGCTCAAATTGTTCCAATGTTAGCCATTGGGGGCTTTGTCAGTTGGCTTATGCCCTCTTTCGACATACACAAATCAATATGTCTTTTCTATATAATTTTTTAAAGCTTATTTATTTATTTTGAGAGAGACAGAGAGAACACTAGGGGCAGAGAGAAAGACAGAATACCAAGCAGTCTCTTTAGGGTCAATGCAGAGCCTGACTCAGGGCTTGAACTCATATACCTGAGCTGAGATCAAGAGTCAGCTGCATAACTGACTCTT
>PISW01009674.1:0-57906 GCA_004023785.1 Mungos mungo | reverse complement strand
CTAAAATGAACAAATCAAGAGACTATAGATGCTGGCGAGGGTGTGGAGAGACGGGCACCCTCCTACACTGTTGGTGGCAATGTAAACTGGTGCAGCCGCTCTGGAAAACAGTGTGGAGGTTCCTCAAAAAACTATCCATAGAACTCCCTTATGACCCAGCAATAGCATTGCTGGAGATTTACCCAAGAGAGACAGAAATGCTGATGCATAGGGGCACATGTACCCCAATGTTCATAGCAGCAATGTCAACAGTAGCCAAAACATGGAAGGAGCCTAAATGTCCATCACCTGACGAGTGGATCAAGAAGATGTGGTATATATACACGATGGAGTACTACATGGCAATGAAAGGGAATGACATATGGCCCTTTGTAGGAAAGTGGATGGACCTTGAGGGTGTCACGCTGAGCGAAGTAAGCCAGGCAGAGAAGGACAGAAACCATATGTTTGCACTCATAGGTCTAGCAGGAAAACAGGAGAGACCCAATGGAGAACCAGGGGGAGCGGAGGAGGGAAAGAGAGTTGGGGAGAGAGAGGGATGCAAAACTTGAGAGACTATTGAATGCTGAAAATGAACTGAGAGTTGAAGGGGAAGGGGGAGGGGGGAAAAGAGGTGGTGGTGATGGTGGAGGGCACTTAAGGGGAAGAGCACTGGGTGTTGTATGGAAAACAATTTGACAATAACATATTATGGGAAAAAATAATTAATAAATAAATAATAAATAAATAAATAAATAAATAAATAAATAAAACCAGTTTTGCTGTATCCCAGGGGTTTTGGACTATGGTGTTTTCATTTTCTTTTGTTTCCATGCATTTTTTTCTTTCTTTTTTTTATTTTCTTGTTTGGCTCATTCATGGTTTAGTAGCATTTTATGTAACCTCCGTTTATTCATTGTTTAACCTGATTTTTCTCTTGTGGTTAACTTCTGGTTTTATAGCGTTGTGGTCAGAAAGGATACATAGTATGCCTTGATATTTTTGCATGTGTTGATTCTTGTGGTGTGGCCTAATATGTGACCTGTACTAGAGAATTTTCTAAGTGATCTTGAAAGGAATGTGTACTCTGCTCTGTTAGGATAGGATGTTTTGAGTATATCTGTTAAGCTCATCTGTTCCATTGTATTATTCTTAGGCATTGTTTCCTTGTCAATTTTCTGTTTACATGATGTGTTCATTGATATAAATGGAGAGCTAATATCCCCTACTATTATTGTATTATTATCAATTAGTTATTTACATTTGTTATTAACTCCTTTAGGTATTGAAGTACTCCCATATTAGTTTCATAAATATTTACAATTGTTATATCTTCTTGATGGAAGTTCCCCTATAGGTTATGTAGTGTCCTTCTTTGTCTCTTGTTACAGTGTCTGTTTTAAAGTCTATTTTGTCCAATATAAGTATTGCAACCCTGCCTTTCTTTTGATATCCATTGGCATGATAGATGTGTCTCCAATCCATCACTTTCTTTTTTTTCCTTCTTTTTTTATTAAGACTTTATATTTATTTTTTATACTTTATTGTCAAGTTGGTTTCCATATAACACCCAGTGCTCTTTCCCACAAGTGTTCTCCTACAGGTCCATCACCTCCCTTCCCCTTTCCCCCACCCCTTCAGCCTTCAGTTTCTTTTCAGAATTCAGGAGTCTTTCATGGTTTGCCTCCCTCCCTCTCCCTAACTCTTCTTCCCCCCTTCCCCTCCCCATGGTCCTCTGTTAAGTTTCTCCTGTTAGACCTGTGAGTAAAAACATATGGTATTTGTCTTTCTCTGCCTGACTTACTTCACTTAGCATGACATCCTCTAATTCCATCCACATTGCTACGAATGATCAGATTTCATTCTTTCTCATTGTCATGTAGTATCCCATTGTATATATAAAGCACATCTTCTTGATCCACTCATCAGTTGATGGACATTTAAGCTCTTTCCATGATTTGGCTATTGTTGAAAGTGCCACTATAAACATAGGGGTACGTGTACACCTATGCATTCACACTTTTGTACCCTTGGGTAAACCCCCAGCAATGCTTTTGCTGGGTTATAAGGGAGTTCTATTAATAGTTTTTTGAGGAATCTCCACATTGTTTTCCAGAGTGGGTGCACCAGTTACCACCAACAGTGTAAGAGGGATCCCATTTCTCCACATCCTCACCAGCATCTATAGTCTCCTGATTTGTTCATTTTATTCACTCTACCTGGCATGAGGTAGTATCTCCGTGTGGTTGTTAATTGGATTTCTCTGATGATGACCGAATCTGAGCATCATTTCATGTGTCTGTTGGCCATCTGGATGTCCTCGTTGGAGAAGTGTCTATTCATGTCATCTGCCCATTTCTTCACTGGATTATTTTTTTTCGGGTGTGGACTTTGGTATGTTCCTTATAGATTTTAGATACTAGTCCTTTATCTGATATGTCATTTGCAACTATCTCTTCCAATTCTCTTGATTGCCTATTAGTTTTTTTATTGTTTCCTTTGCAGGGCAGAAGTTCTGTATCTTGTTGAGGTCCCAATAGTTCATTTTTGCTTTGATTCCCTTGCCTTGGAGATGTGTTGAATAAGAAATTGCTGCGGCTGAGGTTGAGGAGGTTGTTTCCTGCTTTCTCCTCTAGGGTTTTGATGGTTTTCTGTATAACATCCAGGTTCTTCATCCATTTTGAGTTTATTTTTGTATATGGTGTAAGAAAGTGGTCTAGTTTCATTTCTTTTGTATGTTGCTGCCCAGTTATTCCAGCAATATCTGTTAAAGAGGCTGTCATTTTTCCATTGGATACTCTTTCCTGCTTTGTCAAAGATTAATTGGCCAAACATGTGTGGGTCCAGTTCTGGGTTCTCTATTCTATTCCATTGGTCTATGTGTCGGTTTTTATGCCAATACCATACTGCCTTGATGATGACAGCTTTGTAATAGAGGCTAAAGTCTGGGATTGTGATGCCTCCCATTTTGGTTTTTTCCTTCAATATTACTTTGGCTATTTGGGGTCTTTTGTGGTTCCGTGCATAGTTTAGGATTGTTTGTTCTAGTATTGAGAAGAATGCTGGTGCATTTGTGATTGAGATTACATTGGATGTGTAGATTGCTTTGTGTAATATTGATATTTTAACACTATTTATTCCTTCGATTCATGAACATGGAATGTTTTTCCATTTCTTTGTGTCTTCTTCAATTTCCTTCATAAGTTTTCTATAGTTTTCACTATAGAGATCCTTTACATTTTTGGCTAAGTTTATTCTTAGGGATTTTGTGGGTTTGGGTGCAATTGAGAATAGGATTAGTTTCTTGATTTCTCTTTCTGTTGCTTCATTATTGGTGTATAAAAATGAACCAATTTCTATACATTGATTTTGTATCCTCCAACTTTGCTGAATTCATGGATCAGTTCTAGAAGCCTTTTCATGGAGTCTGTTGGGTTTTCCATGTAGAATATCATGTCGTCTGCAAAAAGTGAAAGTTTGACTTTATCTTTGCAAATTAGGCTGCTTCTTATTTCATTTTGTTGTTTGATTGCTGTTGGTAGGCTTCCAGCACTATGTTAAACAGCAGTGGTGAGAGTGGACTTCCCTGTCGTGTTCTTGACATCAGGGGGAAAGCTCTCAGTTTTTTCCCCATTGAGGATGATATTAGCTATGAGCTTTCATAAATGGTTTTTATGATGTTTAAGTAAGTTCTTTCTATCCTGACTTTCTCAAGGGTCTTTACTAAGAAAGGAATCTGTGTTTTGTCAAATGCTTTTTCTGCATCTATTAAAATGAATCTATGATTCATATGTATATATATATGTATGTGTGTGTGTGTGTGTGTGTGTGTGTGTGTATGTTAATATGATGTATCACATTGGTTGAGTTGTGCATATGGCCATTCTGCTACAGGTTTTTTTGCATATGAAACCATCCCTGCAACCCAGGAAGGAATCTCATTTTATCAAGGTGGATAATTCTTTCAATATGATGTTGAAATTGATTTGATAGTATCTTGTTGTGGATTTTTGCATCCATATGTATCAGGGATATTGGCCTGTAGTTCTCATTTTTTTGCTGGGTCTCTGACAGATTTAGGATGAGTCCAGAAGTTTTCCCTCTATTTCTATTTTTTGGAATAGCTTGGAAAGAATGGGTATTATATCTGATTTAAAATATCTGGTAGAATTTCCCAGAGAAGCCATCTGGTCCAGGGCTCTTATTTGTTGGGAGACTTTTGAGAGCTGATTTTTCACTAATTATGGATCTGTTCAGATTTTCTATCCCTTCCCATTTTAGTGTTGATAGTGTGTGTTCAGGAATTTGTCCATTTCTTCCAGGTTGTCCAGTTTGGTGGCATATAATTTTTTATAGTATTCTCTGTTAATGTCTTGTATTTCTGAGGGATTGGTTGTAATAAATCCATTTTCATTCATGATTTTGTCTCTTTGGGTGTTTTCTTTTTGAGAAGACTGGATAGAGGTTTATCAGTTTTGTTTATTTTTTCAAAAAACCAACTCTTGTTTTTATTGATTTTTTTCAACTGTGGGGACTTTTTTTTTTTGAATTTATATTGTTTATTTCTGCCCTGATCTTTATTATTTCTCTTCTTCTTCTGGTTTTCTACTTCCTTTAGGTGCACTGTTAGATTTCGTATTTGCACTTTTTCTAGTTTCTTGAGGTAGGCCTGGATTGCACTGTATTTTCTTTCTACAATTGCCTTCGCTGCATCCCAAAGAGTTTAGATTGTTATATTTTCATTTTCATTTGTTTCCATATATTTTAAAAAATTTCTTCTCTAATTGCCAGGTTGACCCATTTGTTATTTAGTTGGGTGTTCTTTAACTTCCATGCTTTTGAAGGTTTTCCAGACTTTTTCCTGAGGTTGATTTCAAGCTTCATAGCACCGTGATCTTAAAATGTGCATGGTATGACCTCAATTCTTTGGCATTTATTGAGGGTTGCTTTGTGACCCAGTGTGTAATAGATCTTGGAGAATGTGCCATGTGCACTCAGGAAGAAAGTGAATTCCATAGTTTTGGGATGTAGAGTTCTAAATATATCTGTCAAGTCCATCTGGTCCAATGTGTCATTCAGGTCCATTGATTCTTTAGTGATTTTCTGTCTAGTTGACTTATCCATTGCTGTAAGTAGAGTATTAACGTCCACTGCAATTAGCACATTCTTATCAATAAGATTGCTTATGTTTGTGATTGTTTTATATATTTCAGTGCTTCCAAAATTGGTGTGTAGACTTTTATAATTGTTAACTCTTCCTGATGGATACACCCTGTAATTATTATATAATGCTCTTCTTCATCTCTTGTACTGCCTTTAAAGTCCAGTTTGTCCAATATAAGAAAGGCTACTGCCGCTTTCTTTGGACTTCCACTACCATGATAGATTTATCCTCATCCCCTTACTTTTAATCTGAAGGTGTCCTCAGATCTAAGGTGAGTCTCTTGTAGACAGCAAATAGATGGATTTTAAATTTTTATCCATTCTGCTACCCTGTGTCGTTTTATTGGAACATTTAGCCCACTTACATTCAGTGTTATTATTGAAAAAATGGGTTTAGAGTCATTGTGTTCTCTGTAGGATTCATGCTTGTAGTGATGTTTCTGGTACTTTGTGTTCCTTGCAACATTTCCCTCATAGAGTCCCCATAGAATCTCTTGTAGGGCTGGTTAGTGGTGATGAATTCCTTCAGTTTTTGTTTTCTTGGAAAACCTTTATCTCTCCTATTCTGAATGAAAGCCTTGCTGGATAAAGGATTCTTGACTGCATATTTTTCCTGTTAATCACACTGAAGACTTTCTGCCATTCCTTTCTGGCCTACCAAGTTTCAGTAGATAGGTCTGCTCCTACCCTCATGTGTCTGTCTTTGTATCTGAAGGCCCATTTATCCCTAGCTGCTTTCAAAATTCTCTTTTATCCTTATATTTTACCAGTTTCACTATGAGATGATGTGTGACTATGATATGCCCCGAATAAGGGCTGAGCAGGGTTTTTATGGGGTTTGGGAAGGGGCAGTTACAAGAAATTGTGACATAGTTACAGTGATCCAATCATTATTATACAATATTATTGATAGCAGATTTAACCATTAACATTGTCTAGCGTATTCGTTACTTTTGGTGGGATCCAATTACAACATTTAGCAACCAATTACAGGGCGAGCCTAGGGTCTTGTTCAATGACTATTGGGTTAACTTTAACATTAGGTAACAGGGTCCTATATAAAGTTCCCATCTGCAGGCCTCACCCTTAGGAATGTGGAGAGTGGTGGCTGGCCTTCCCTGATTGGGTGTTGCGAAGGTGGTCTCTCTTGCTCTAGGCAATGTGTAACTGCCTGTTAGTTTCAGGGAACTGAAACCTAGGCCTTCTAGATCAGAGGGGGAACGTAAAGCCTGTCATGGAGTCTGTTTGGTTTAGACTTGTGTCCTTACAGGTGTTCATTGGTCTCTGTTGTCATGACTTCGGTTATTTTATTTCCCTACTTTTAATGATATTGTGGACTCTCCACCGTGTGTGCTTTGGTTTGTTCCTTGAAGTAGCCCTGGAAAGGAAAACAGACAGACAAACAGAACAAAACCACGCAAACACACAAACAAATCAAACTAACAAGCAAGCCGAAAATTATAACTTAAAAACCACAAGACAGGGCAGTCTAAAAGCATAAAACAAGAAATCCCAGCTACAAATAAAGAGCAGGGTGGAGGAAATGCTGATGGAAATGACAGGGATGGGGGGAAAGAGAAAATGAACACTGACCAGGCAGAAAGACTAAAAGGCATAATCCAGAGAGAGAAAAAGGAGATTATGGAAGGAGGCAAGGAGAAGGAAATGAAGATAATGTTACCCAAAGAAACCTTATAGTCTGATTATTCCAGAGAGTTAGAGAAAGGAAGGTAAAAAAGAAGGTGTTGAACATGCATCAGAAGAATAGATTAAATATGTCTGTTTAAGGAAACCTATAACCAGATTAACCAGCTCAGATGAGAGGTGAGACAAGAATGAGAAAAGGGAGAATATATCTGAATAGCAAGAATTGATCTAGAGTTAATCACAGCAATGCAGCAGGGCTGATCTTGGAGGAGGGAGCCATCTCTTTCCGCAGTATCTACAGGCTACCAGCATCCACCCAGTGCAAATGGGCATGGTTTGGTGTAGGTGGGTCCCGCCTTCACTGTGGGTTTCTCCTACTGATCCCTGAAGCCCTGCCTTGGTGGTTGTGGGGAGAAAACTGGCACCCTTCACCTCTGACCAGGTGTCCCAAATCATTCCTTTGGATCTGTTCTCACTGTGCCGTCACTGCAGCCAAGGTGGCCCCATACCCAGCCGCATTCCATGCTCTCACTCTGTGTGCATTAATGATACTGCCCAAAATAAAACCCCGCAAGCCTTGGCACTTCAGACCAGGAAACCTGTTCCTCCTGATACCGACTGCGCCCCTGGGGTACCGCCTAACCCAGAGGGAACTTCTTTTGTCCAATGGCAGGCTGAGGCAACAGGTCCAAAGAAAGTTCCACAGATGGAATCTCTCTCCAAAAGCCCTGTGGTTAGAGATGGGATGATAACATCTCTCTCCATCCTGGGATGTTTTTCTCTTGTCCAGATGCAGTCCTACATTTCCCAAGCCACTCTTTCTCTTCCCTTTGTCTCTCCACAGAAGGGGATCCCTCCCCTTCACACCTCCGGCCTGGATTGTTTTTATCTCCCACAGTTCCAATCACACACCTATGAGGCTGCGTTCCTAGTAGACTTCGTCTCCTTTCTTCCAAGACTTTTAGGGTTCAGAGTCCTTTGGCTGCAGCCCTTCTTTGTTTGAGAGATGCAGACGGGAAGTACAGATCCCCCTATTTCTCTGCCATCTTTGAAAAATGTCTTTTAAAAAAGCTCCTCACTGGAGCTTGAGAACTGATTGGAGATTGAGCATTACTGTCAATTGCAGATTCCTTCCATCACTATGTCAACCGGCACAGATGTTTCTCTTTCTTCATATGATGAAGATCAGGGATCCAAGCTTATCCGGAAAGCTAGGGAGGCACCGTTTGTTCCCATCGGAATGGTGGGATTTGCAGCAATCGTTGGATATGGACTATATAAATTGAAGAGCAGGGGAAATACTAAAATGTCTGTTCACCTGATCCACATGCGTGTGGCAGCCCAAGGCTTTGTGTTGGGAGCAATGACACTTGGTATAGGCTATTCCATGTATAAGGAATTCTGGGCAAAACCTAAGCCTTAGAAGAAGAGAAGCTGTCTTGGTTTGTTGGTGGTGCTTGCTCTAGACATCTCATGTTGAGTTTATATGTTTATGTTGAAAATAAATGGTTTGAATGGGTCAGACAATAACACGATCATTTACACATTGGTTTCCTTTCTTGCAGACCTGATTTGCCTGGTAACCAAATTACTAGTGACCAGTTAGCTAGGTCATTCAGGGGAGTCAAATTAGCACAAAAGAAGCATGTCACTTTTAAATGTACTTGTTAGTACTAAAACAAGCATCTTCTTAAAGTCTTCTGATGAAATGAGTTATAGAGAGAACAACTTGGCAATCCCGAAGTTCTCCCAGTTGCTGCAGATGTTATGTAAGAATTCTGTTTAATTTAACTTTTTTCTGCCTTCTTTGCAGACTGATTGAGTACTTCAGTTTTTAGGGCTGGTTGGCTCTTAGAACCCTTTCGGAGCAATGCATGGAATATAACATAATAAGCTTCCCTACAACTGAAAATATGTGTGTGTGTTTAAACCAAACCTAAAAAGCTGATAACAGCTGCTTAGAAGTAGTATTTATTTCAGAATCATTTGTAAACATGAGAATAACTTATGTATGGGTCTCAGTTTAGCTTTTTTTTAATAATTGGAGAATTATATTTATGCTGCTCTGTATTAGAATAGCTTTTAAATGTCATCTTGAAATAGAAATGTGTATTTTAAGTACTAATGCAAAGATAAATAAAAAACACTTTTTAAATGCATGAAATTTATTTTTTTTGTAAGAATCGTAAATGTTAACAAATTACCTATAATTGAAGTGATTAGTGATTTATCAGCAAGGTGGTTTGGTCAGACATTATACACAAACTTTGGTATACTCTAGAGTGCTATCGCACTTGTAAAATTTTCTTGTCTAACCTGAATTTACATTCCATGGTGATAACGTGGTAAATGTAGTGTTATTAAAGTAATTGAACACACACACACACACACACACACACACACACACACAAAAGCTCCTCACAAAACCTGAGAGACTATCGAATACTGAAAACGAATGGAGGTTGAAGGGGGAGGGGGAGGGAGAAAAGAGGTGGTGGTAATGGAGGAGGGCACACGTGGGGAAGAGCACTGGGTGTTATATGGAAACCAATTTGACAATAAACTAAAAAAATTTTTTTAAAAACTCCTTAAATGAGTTTTATTCCATCTTTTCTCTATCTTCTTCTGGTATTCCTCTAATACAAATGTTGTTACATTTGATGGAATCACAATGCTAAGTCTATGCTCATGTTACATAATTCTTCTTTATCTCTTTTCTTAAGCTTCATTATTTTCCATTTTTGCTGTTCTGTCAGTTACTAATTTATTCCTCTGCTTCCTCCAGCCTGGAGTTCTTTACACCAAGCCTGTTCCCAGTCTTCTTTATTGCATTCTTCATCTCTGATTGATACTTTTTAAATTACTTTATTTCTTTGGTAAGAGTCTCACTGATGTCTTCTCTTCTTTTCTCAATACCAATGAGTATTCTCATGATTATTGCTTTTAATTCTCCATTAGGCATATTACTTATCTCTGTATCACGTAGATCTCTGGTCATGGCTTATCTTGTTCTTTCATTTGGGATAAATTTTCCATCTTGGCATTTTGTCTAGGTCTTGTCTCCTTTTGTATGTTATAAAAAGCCAATTATGTCTCTGCTCCTGAAAGTAATGTCCTTATTACAAAAAGGTCCTTTAGTGCCTAGACCCCAGTATTTCAGGGTGTGTTGGTTGTGTGTGCTGCATGTGTTCTGCTGTTGTGTTTTGGCTGCTCTATCCTTCAGGCCAGTTGTCTGCAGAGACCCTCCTTGCCTGCTTTGTACAATGTTTTGTTCCTGGCCTGAATGTGATGAGTTTTAACTAGGTGTGCTTTGCTCTTCTTGTGAAGTAAGACCTGACACCATTTCCTCTAAGCCCCGCAGAACACTCTGGTTGGGAGATGAGGTGTGAGCAGGACTTGTGCTGGTCTTCTGGGGTACGGGGTCCATCACACTGGGGATGATGCAAGCTTTACTGAGAAGGTAGTCCAACCAGAGCACTAGGGGATGAGTAAGCATGCAGTAAACATGTTAGGAAGCCAGTGTTGGCACTGCACTGCTTCTCACAGGTGGCTCTGTGTTTGTGTTGATGTGCAGGGGTGAGAAATGATGCACCCAGCTCCTTTCTTCCTAGAGAGGTATCTCCGTGAATCCTGCTTCTCAGAGAAGAGCTCCAAGAAGACCAAATAATCTCCCCACTGTGTATCCCAGGAGTTCGTCTGGTCATTGTTTCCATAGTTTTTGTCCTACTGTTTTGTTCCAGGAAGAGCACATTCCCTCCAGGCTCTAACCCAACCAAGCCTGCTGACCTTTAAACCTTTAGGATTTAAGCCCTACTATTCACAAGAACTCATGGAATTTAGCCCATCCTTTTTTCAAGTGTGTGGATTGGGAGAAACAATCTCTTTGTGTGCTCCTCTCTGTGCTTCTCTCTCTCTCCTTCTTCTCTACAACCACAGTTCCCTCTCTTCCTCAGCACCTGTGATGACACTTCTCTCTTAAACAAAATCTTGATACTTCTTTCTTTCTTCTCCCTTTAGTTGTGGACTTTGTTCAGTCATTATTCACATCAATTTCTGGTGGATTTAGGATGAGTTGGTAGTTACCTAGTTGTGTTCATGTAGCAAGGTCAGCCTATGACTCTTCTACTCCACTGCCATCTTTCTGTTCCTCTATTAAATGTTTTGATATATGGATACCATTATGTTTGCATATGACCTCTTCTACATATAGCAGTCTACATTAAATTGATAGTTATTTAAGTTTGAATACATTATTTACTCCTCTCTTCCCTACATTTTAGGTATGTGTTATATTCTATGGCCTTTTGTTTAAACAGTGGGCTCCCTGACTGACTTTTTATAGAAATCTTCATTTTAGTGCTTTTGTTTTCCTACCTGCGGTGGACCAACACACGCACCCCAGTCAAAAGGTCCTGAGTAGGGGGTTGGTGTCGGCGCAATATCTCTAGAAAAGAAGACAGACAAGACGGACAAGACAGACCAGACAGATCGGACAGACAAGACAAACAAGACAAATAAGACAAACAACGTGGATGGTGGTAAAGCCACACTTTATTAAGATAGCCAGGGTCTTATATACCATGGGTGATTACATCATTTCTTTAATGATTACATAGTTCAAGGTCCCTGAAATAAAGACATGCTCCAGAAAAGGTCATTTTTATCAGGACAGTAGTAAATAACAGGAACAATCAAGTCATTACAAGAGAGGGATTCCCTAATAATAGTCTGGCTCCAACATGAAGATGAGCCTGAAGAATTCTATGAGGAGATTTACATTTCTTAAGGCCCTTCATCAGTTATTCAAGGGTAAGGTGCTCATCCATTACCAAGCAAATCTTTGGCAGACAAAGTAAGGGAAGGCTGGAGTTACTGATTGACCCAAGTTGATTCAAAGCCTAAAAGTATAAGTCTCTTTGCAAAGCAACAAGAAAATCATAGACAGGATGAACAGAAGCCACATGTGCGGCCCAGGAGGCCAAATATTGTTTGAGGGTTATTTTTGCCTACTGGGCCCCAGCACCTACCCTTATACTGTCACTCTTGGTCTTTCATTTCTACTCTGATTCCTCTTAATATTTCTTGTACTTGGTCATGAAGTCCTTTAGATTTCATTTGTCTGGGAAACTCTTTATTTCTCCTTCTATTCTGAATGATAGCCTTACTGTATAAAGTATTCATGGCTGCGACTTTTCTTGTTCAGTACTTTGAATATATCAACCACCCCCTTCTGGCTTATAAAGTTTCTGCTGACATATCCCCTGCTAGCTTTCTGGGGTTTTCCTTGTATGTTACTGTCTTCTTTTGTCTTGTATTTTTCATATCTCTTTCTTTATTACTATGTCTTGTCAACTTAATTAAAATATATCTTGGAATAGAAAAGTTAAAATAGTGACATAGTAGGAGGACCATATCCTTGTCCCTCCAACAGAGCTAGATAAATATAAAATCTTGCTGAACACCCAAAAAGTTGATCTGAAGATTGACAGAACAAATTCACAACTAAAGGGAGAGAAGAGGGCCCATCATGGAAGGTAGATGGTGTGGAGACATGATTTGGGGGAGAAAGGGATCATGGGTGCTGCATAGGGGAGGCAGCTCTGATCATGGAGAGATGTGTGAAATAGAAAAGGAAATTCAGAGAGAGTGAGAGAGAGAAGGCAGGGGGAGGGAGGAGAGACAGCAGTGTACAGGGAATCACATGATAAAAACACTTCTCTAGGGCTATTGACTTGGAAAGTGACAGGGGCTGATTATTGTGAGTTATTACACCAGTGGAGCTCAAGAATTGGAGTTTTTGAAGTCCATGCCATGGCTGGTGCTAAGCCTAGCAGACACTGCAGTGATCCTGTGAAGAAGGAAGACAGAGGCTGCAGATCAGGGTGATGCAATCTTAGAATACCCGTGGATCCACTGGGAGAGATGGTTAAGCCTTCTTGGAGTGCATCTGGAGGGGGTGGAATTGCCTCTCAGGGGAATGAGAGACAGTGGGCGCCATTGTGCTGCACTGTCCCTTAACCATAGGAGCAGAGACACTTGCTAAGGGTGACTAACCTACAGTTGGACTTTTTGCTGAACTTTATTATAAACTCCATGCTGCTATACATTGGTGCAGTTGCCCTTATGGAATAAAACCGCACCAGTGCCAACTCAGTGAGACACTCACCCTGGGGTCCAGAGTAGGTCCACATCATGTTGTGTACCTAAGATTTGGATTTTTGAAACTCAGCCAGCGTCTCAAAGACAACACAAATTTGCACTGCACTGCCAGGCAGACAGCCAGCCCAGACATAGACAGGGTGAAGGCAAGGATCTGAAGGATGGCTGGGATGAAAGAGGGGAGATTATTCACTGTTCTATGAGGGCTTTCTGGAAAATACCAGGCATGAAGTCCTGTCTACAGGAATGATGGAGAAGCAGGCAACATTTTTCTCCCTCAACCATCAGCAGTGACTGTCTTCAGAGAGCAGCAGTGCACAAACAGGGGAGGCCTGAACACCCGTGCTCTGCAGGTGCTTCTTTACAAGGCCAAGTGTACCTGAAGCAAGGCCTTAGCCCCAGAAGATTAGCAAAATCCCCTACAAGAACAAAGTCTACTGACTATAGAGTATTTCAAAATTTCAAATTTAGTGGAAATTGGATCAGGACTCTTTTAACAAACAGACCATAGCACATCTAGCGAAAACTGGCCACCCTATGACCAAGGTCCAAATACTCCCCACTACAGTCAAGGAGAAACTGAAGAGTACTGACCTGAGGGAAAGAGCAGTGTGCACACAGCATACAGCAGAGACACTTTCTGAAACACTAGGCCAGTATATTACCCAGAACAGTATATTACTTCTTCTACATAAAGCCATTATTTTCAGTATCAGGAAACATAACAGGCTCTTGTAACACAGAGAAGACAGAGACTTTGATAAAATGCCAAGAAATAGGAATTGATCCCAAAGGAAAGAAAAAGAAAAGGTCACAGGCAGGGGTCTTATATATAAATACACACATGTATAATACATCTGATCCAGAATATAAAAAAACAATCAAAAAGATACTAGCTGGAATTAAGAACAGCATAGAAGACATCAGAGAGTCCCTTAACAAAGGATAAAAGACCTAAAAACTGGTCACACTGAAATAAAAAATGCTATAACTAAGATTCAATACCAACTGGACGTAATAATCATAAGAAAGAAAGAAGCAGAGGAATAGATAAGTGATATAGAAGATAAACTTATGGAAAATAATAAAGCTGAAAAGAACAATATTGTATCAAAAATGTTGACTAAGGGAAATCCGTGAATCCATAAAGCATAAAAACATTTCGATCATAGGGGCCCCAGCAGAAGAAAAGAGGAAAAGGGGGACAGAAGGTGCTTTTTTAAATATAAATTTCAGATAAACTTAAAATAATTATTTTTTCAAATATACTTTTTTACCTTTTTATTTTATCATTTTTGCTTATTTTAAAGGTCTCAATTTTTTTGTTTAAACTTATTTATTTAAATTCAAGATAGTTAACATAGAGTGTAGTATTGGTTTCAGGAGTAGAACACAGTGATTCCTCCCAGTTCTCATCCCAAGTGCCCTCCTCAATGCTTATCACCCATTTGGCCCATCTCCCCTCCAGGAACACTATTTTGTTCTCTCTCTTTAAGAGTCCCGTCTGGTTGGTCTTCCTCTCTGTTTTTATATTATTTTTTTCCCTTCCCCTATGTTCATCTGTTCATCTGTGTGTTTCTTAAATTCCACATATGAGTAAAATCAGATAATGTTTGTCTTTTTCTGACTGACTTATTTTGCTTAGCATAATACCCTCTAGTTCCATTCCAATTGTTGCAAATGACAAAATCTTCTTTACCATTCATCAGATAATGTGCATTTGGGCTCTTTCCATATGTTGGCTATTGTCAATAGACTACTGTAAATATTGGGATACATGTGCTCCTTTGAATCAGCATTTTTGTATCCTTCGGATAAATACCTAGAAGTGCAATTGCTTGGCCATAGGGTAATTTTATTTTTAATTTTTTGAGGAACCTCTATACTGTTCTCCAGAGTGGCTATACCAATTTGCATTCTTGCTAACAGTGCAAAAGTATTCTCCGTTCTCCACAACCTCGCCAACATCTACTGTTGCAGGAGTTGTTAATTTTAGTCATTCTGATAGGTGTGAGGTGGTATCTAATTGTGGTTTTGATTTATATTTCCCTGATGATGAGTGATGCTGAGCGTTTTTCAATAGATCTGTTAGTCATCTGGATGTCTTCTTTGGAGAAGTGTCTGTTCATGTCTTCTGCCCATTTATTTACTGGATTATTTGTTTTTGGAAAGTGTTGAGTTTGAAAAATGTTTTATAGATTTTGGATACTAACCCTTTATTGGATATGTCTTTTGCAAATATCTTCTCCCATTCCGTTGGGTGATTTTTTTGTTTTATTAATTATTTCTTTTGCTGTGAAGAAGATTATTACCTTGAGGAATTCCCAAAAGTTCATTTTTTAAAATTTTATTTCCCTTGCATCCAGAGACATGTCTAGTAAGAAGTTCCTGCACCTGACGTCAAAGAGGTTGCTGCCTGTTTTCTCTTGTAGGATTTTGATGATTTCCTATCTCACATTTAGGTCTTTTATCCATTTTGAGTTTATTTTTGTGTATGGTATAAGAAAGTGGTCCAGTTTCATTCTTCTGCATATCGCTGTTCACGTTTCCCAGTATCATTTGCTGAAGTGACTGTCTTTTCTCCATTGGCTACTCTATCCTGCTTTGTTGAAGGTTAGTTGGGCATATATTTGTGGGTCTATTTCTGATTTCTATATGTAATTTTATTTGTTGTATTTGTCAGTTTCTGTGCCAGTACCATGCTGTCTTGATGATTACAGCTTTGTAATACAGCTTGAAGTCTGGAATTCTGATGCCTCCAGCTATGATTTTCCTTTTCAGCATTTTTTTGGCTATTCAGAGTCTTTTGTGGGTACATAAAAATTTGAAAATTATTTGTTCTAGCTCTGTGAAGAATTCTGATATTATTTTGATAAAGATTGCATTGAATGTGTCGATTGCTTTGAGTAATATAGACATTTCAACAGCATTTTCTCTTCGAACTCATGAGCATGGAATGTCTTTCCATTTCTTTGTGTCCTCTTCAATTTATTTCATAAGCTTTCTGTAGTTATCAGTGTACAGATCTTTTACCTCTTTGGTTTGGTTAATTCCTAGGTATTTTGTGGGGTTTGGTGCAATTGTAAATGGGATCGATTCCTTGATATGTCTTTCTCCTGCCTCATTATTAGTGTATAGAAATGCAGCTGATTTCTGCATATTGAATTTATGTCCTGGGACTTTGCTGAATTCACGAATCAGTTCTAGCAGGTTTTGGTGGAGTCCTTTGGGTTTTCCGTGTAACATATGATGTTATCTGCAAAGAGTGAAAATTTTTGACTTCTTACTTGTCAATTTGGATGCTTTTTATATCTCTTTATTGTTTGATTGCTGAGGTTAGAACTTCTAGTACTATTTTAAACAACAGTGGTAAGAGTAGACATATTTTTGTGTTGCTGACCTTAGAAGGAAAGCTCTGTTTTCCCCCCATTGATAATGATATAAGCTGTGGACCTTTCATATATGGCCTTTTCGATTTTTAGGTATGTTCTTTTTACCCCTACTTTCTTGAAAGTTTTTTTTTTTAATCATAAAAGGATAATGTATTTTGTCAAATATTTTTTTCTGCATCTAGATTTATTCAGCTTTATTATTTTGCATAATCTTATGTCCTATTTTACCCATTCTCTTTCCTGCTTCTTGTATCCTCATTGTGACTGTATCCAGTTTGTTTTGCATCTCAGTTATAGAATTTTTTATTTCATCCTGACTAGTTCTTAGGTAGCCTCTGCTGCATAGTTTTCTCTAGTATTTTCTATGATTTTTTCAAGTCCAACTAGTAGTCTTATGACTGTTGTTCTAAATTTTTGTTCAGATATATTGTTTATATCTGCTGTGAGCAAGTCTCTGTCTGTGATTTATCCTTGATTTTCTTTTGGGAGGTATTCCTCCATCACGTCATTTTGGCTAAAACTGTGTTTTTCGTGTATTTTGAATTCTTGTTATGTTTCCTACACCTGGGAGTACTTCTATATTAAAAAGAGATCATACACTTTTGAGAGTCTGGCATTTCATGAAGTGTTCCTGGTGTATGCTGTGTGCATTCTGCTGTTGCGTTTTGGCTACTCTTTCCCACTGGTCAAACCTCTGCAGAGCTCCTTCCTGCTTGCAGTTGTGAAGTGTTTGGACCTTTAACTAGGTATGCTTTGATGTATTTGTTGAAGTAACCCTGGGGAAAAAGGAGGGTGGAAGTCTGACTCCATAAAAAGAGAGAAGGTAATAGACAAAAAAAAAAAAAAAAAAAAGAAAGAAAAAAAAGAAACCCATAAGGAATCAAAAAACTATAAGACTGATTCCAAAGAAAAAGAAGTGGATAAAAGAATAAAAGAATAAAAATGACCAATCCCCTCCAAAAACAGAGAGGGAAAAGGATGTGAAAAAGAAACTATGAACCTGATTCTAAAAGAAAAAAAAAAAAGGAAAGAAACTAAAAAAAAAAAAAGAAAAAAGAACTGTACATGTCGCTCTAAAGCTCTGGATTTTCAGTGCACTTGGTGTATGTGGTGTGCTGGCTATTGCTAGTCCTCTGAAGGAGTGGTCCACTACTTTGGCTTAGAGTCACTCTTGCCCCAGTAAATAAGCAATATCAGGTACATGGGATGGGGTGAGTCCCATCTTCCCTGGGGGTTGCAGTGTTGCTCTCTGAAGTTCCACCATGTTGGTGTTGTGGGGGAAATGGCACCACCCCAGTCTCTCATCCCCAGAGTAGGAATCTCATACACTCTTCTGTTCAGGGAGTGTGAAAGGTTCCTGGAGAGATGACTAGTGAGATGCAATGACAATTCCAAAGGCTGCCAGCAACTAATGGAAACAGGGACGTTCCCAAACCCCAGAAACGTGACCATGCTCCTCACTCCTTAATGGAAACATGAACGGTCCCAGAGAGGCTGGGCACCGTGACCGCTGAACAGTCCCAGAAAGACTGGGCACCGTGAAAAGGGACAGGCCCAGGGAGTCTGGGCACCCTGGACGTCCCCGAAAAAAATGGAGATGGACCAAGAGCTGAGGGCTCATGGCAAACTTTATTAGGAACAGCATCTTATTTCATATCCTCTTAGCAAGCCTGGAGAATATAGTAAACGTGTAGTCAGCAGTAAATGTTTAACCAGAACAATAGAGACAGTTACAGAACAGGCAGAGCAGGAATGGCTTGCAACAGTGCGTGGGTAAATCTCTGGTGCTGTAGCTTCTTGTCACACTTGGCTGATGACTAGGAAGGCTCTGTCTTGCACGTCCTCCTGGGACTTCAACACGTCCCTTGTTCCCAGCATTCTGGGAGCAAAAGACCAATAAGGATGTTTCATACACAGGGACAGTGGTTGAGAACTGAGGTCTGATGTCCTATTTCCCAACAAGGTAGCCCTCACAGAATAGCAAGGGAGTCAGCTCTCCCTACACCACAACTCTTCTGTGTTTTTTCTTTGACATGCAGCTGGGATTCAAAACCCAAAGTCTTAAAGGACCCGGCACCACATGTATATGCTTCCCTCCTCCATAGTAGAGACTCTCTAGGCTGTAGGAAGCCTCTGTCCCTGTGAAGCCGTCCCAAGCCTGAAAAGTGCATGGAAACTGGTGTAGCACCACTAAAAGCAGCAAAGGTTAAATTCCTTCTGGATGCACCTCTATCACCTGCTGATTAAAGGCCTTCTCTGGCACCTGAGGGTCTTTGGTCCTTGGGAGGCAATAAACCCTTTTCCAAAAGTACTCTAGGAAGGGGAAATCTTCTCCTAGTACACCCCAGAGACCTCTACACCACTTTATGCACTCCAGCCTAGCTCCCTCCTCCCCAAGAGTGCACACCAGAGCTCTGCTCCAGAGAAAGTTGAACACTTCTAATAGTTCAGAGTTTGAGCTCCAAGCACTGTGTACAAAAAAAAACTATAACATAATACTTCACACTCCCCAGTCCATATTCCAGAGAGGTTTTCCTCATGTGCTAACTCGATGCTTCACTTTCTCAACTTGTCTTTTTTTCTCCCCCTTTTGGCTCACCACAGAGTTATCTTCCCTGTGAGACACTGCCATTTTTCTCTTTCCCAATTCACTTTATTCAACTCACACCTGCCAAACTCTCCCATTCCAACTGTGGAGATCCTCTGTCAGTCCGCAGATTGAGATTACCTGGATGTTCCAAGTGATCTGATCTCTAGAGCTGTGTTTGAGGAACAAAGATGGCACAGGGTCTGCCTACTTCACAGCCATCATAACTCCTTCTCTAAAGCTCTCAAAAATATTTTTTAAATTTCATTTTAAGTATTTTTATTTAACATACAGTACACTACTGGTTTCAGAAGTAGAATTCACTGATTCATCACATACTTACAGCACCCAGTGCACATTAAGACAAATGCCTTCCTAATACCCATCTTAATCTTGCTCATCCCCCATCCACTTCCCACTAAACTCCATACTCAAAAAAAAAATAATCTAGTGAAGAAATGGGCAGAAGACCTGAACAGACACTTCTCCAAAGAGGACATCCAGATGGCCTACAGGCACTTGAAACGATGCTCAGCGTCACTCATCATCAAGGATATACAAATCAAAACCACACTGAGATACCACCTCAGGACAGTCAGAGTGGCTAAAATGAACAAATCAAGAGATGATAGATGCTGGTGAGGATGTGGAGAGACGGGCTCCCTCCTAGACTGTTGGTAGAAATGTAAAATGGTGCAGCCGCTCTGGAAAACAGTATGGAGGTTCCTCAAAAAAATATCAATAGAACTATTATAAAATTTAAAAAATTTAAATATATGAGTTTTTTAAATAATTGCTCATAGACAAATTGGTTTCCATGTAACAACCAGTGCTCCTCCCCACAAGTGCCCTACTCCTTGACCATCACCTTCTTCTCCCCTCCGCCTTCAGCCCTCAGTTCCTTTTCAGTATTCAATAGTCTCTCATGATTTGCGTCCCTGTCTCTCCCCAACTCTCTTTCCCTCTTCCCCTCCCCCTGGTCCTCTGTTAGGTTTCTCCTGTTAGATCTATGAGTGCAAACATATAGTATCTGTCCTTCTCCCCCTGACTTATTTCGCTTACCATGACACCCTCGGAGTCCATCCTCTTTGTTAAGAATGGCCATATTTCATTCTTTCTCATTGCCATATAGTACTCCATTGTGTGTGGGTGTGTATATATATATATATATATACACACACACCACATCTTCTTGATCATTCATCAGTTGATGGACATTTAGGCTTTTTCAATGATTCGGCTATTGAAGAAAGTGCCGCCATGAATATTGGGGCATATATGCTCCTATGCATCAGCACTTCTGTATCCCCTGGGTAGATCCCCAGCAGTGCTATTGCTGGGTCATAGGGGAGTTCTATCAATAGTTTTTCGAGGAACCTCCACACTGTTTTCCAGAGCAGCTGTACCAGTTAACATTACCACCAACAGTGTAGGAGGGTGCCCGTCTCTCCACATCCTCTCCAGCATCTATCGTCTCTTGATTTGTTCATTTTAGCCACTCTGACTGGTGTGAGGTGATATCTCAGTATGGTTTTGATTTGTATTTCCCTTATGATGAGTGATGCTGAGCATCGTTTCATGTGCCTGTTGGCCATCTGGATGTCCTCTTTGGAGAAGTGTCTGTTCATGTAATCTGCCCATTTCTCCACTGAATTATTCGTTTATTGGGTATGGAGTTTAGTGAGTTCCTTATAGATTTTGGATTCTAGCCCTTTATCCAATATATCATTTTCCACTATCTTTTCCCATTCTGTCGGATGCTATTAGTTTTTTTTTTTAATGTTTCCTTTGCATTGCAAAAGGTTTTTATCTTGATGAGGTCCCAATAGTTCATTTTTGTTCTTGATTCCTTTGCCATTATGGATGTGTCAAGAAGGAGATTGCTGCAATTGAGGTCTAGGAGGGTAATACCTGCTTTCTCCTCTAGGATTTTTATGGTTTCTGTCTCACATTCAGGTCCTTTATCCATTTTGAGCTTATTTCTGTGAATGGTGTAAGAAGGTGGTCTAGTTTCATTCTTCTGCATGTTGCTTTCCAGCTCTTCCAACACCACCTGTTGAAGAGGATGTCTTATCCGTTGGATACTCATTCCTGCTTTGTTAAAGATTAATTTGCCATATTCTGTTGGGTCTAGTTCTGGGGTCTCTATTCTATTTCATTGGTCTATGTGTCTGTTTTTGTGCTAATACCATACTGTCTTGATGATGACAGCTTTGTAGTAGAGACAAAAGTCTGGGATTGTGATGCCTTCCGTTTTCGTTTTCTTCTTCAATATTACTTTGGCTATTCAGGGTTGTTTGTGGTTCCATATGAATTTTAAGATAATTGGATTTAGCTTTGAGAAGAACGCTGGTGCAATTTTAATGGGGATTGCATTGAATATGTAGATTGTTTTGGGTAATAACGACATTTTAACGATGTTTATTCTTCTGATCCATAAGCACGGAATGTTTTTCCATTCCTTTGTGTCTTCATCAATTTCTTTCATACACTTTCTATAGTTTTCATCACACAGATCTTTTACATATTTGGATAGGTTTATTCCTAGGTATTTTATGGTTTTTCGTGCAATTGTTAATGGGATTAGTTTCGTGATTTCTCTTTCTGTTGTTTTATTTTTGGTGTATAAAAATACAAGCTATTTCTGTACTTTGACTTTGTACCCTGTGACTTTGCTGAATTCATGGATCAGTTCTGGAAGTCTTCTAGTAGAGTCCATCTGGTGTTCCATGTAGAGTGTCATGTCGTCTGCGAAAAGTGAAAGTTTGACTTCCTCTTTGCCAATTCTGATGCCTCTTATTTCCTTTTGTTGTCCGATGGCTGATGCTAGGACTTCCAGCACTATATTAAACAACAGTGGTGAGAGGAGATATCCCTGTCTCGTTCCAGATCTCAGGGGGAAAGCTCTCAGTTTTTCCCTATTGGGGATGATCTTAGCTGTGGCCTTTTCATAGATTGCTTTAACAATGTTTAAGTAAGTTCCTTCTATCCCAAATTTCTCAAGGTTTTTTTTTTTTTATTAAGAAGGGATGTTGTATTTTGTCAAATGCTTTTTCTGCATCTATCAACAGGATCATATGGTTTATATCTTTCTTTTGTTAATGTGATGTATCCCATTGATGGATTTGCGAATATTGAACCAGCCCTGTAACCCAGGAATGAATCCTACTTGATCATGATGGATAATTCTTTTTATGTGCTGTTGAATTCGATTTGCTAGTATCTTGTTGAGTATTTTTGCATCTGTATTTATCAAGGACATTGGCCTGTAGTTCTCTTTTTTTGTTGGGTCTCTGGTTTAGGAATCAAGGTGATATTTGCTTCATAGGATGAGTCTGGTAGTCTTCCATCCATTTCTATTTTATGGAATAACTTGAGAAGGATGGGTGTTAACTCTGTTTTAAATGTCTGTTAGAACTCCCCTGGAATCCATCCGGCCCTGGGCTTTTATTCACTTGGAGATTTTTGATAACTGATTCGATTTTTTCACTGGTTATGGAACTGTTCAGATTTTCTCTCTTCTCATTTGAATTTTGGTAGGGTATGTGTGTTTAGGAATTTCTCCATTTCTTCTAGATTGTCCAGTTTGTTGGCATATAATTAACTTTTCATAGGATTTGCTGATGATTGCTCGTACTTCTGAGGGATTGCATGTAGTAGATCCTTTTCATTCATGATTTTGTCTATTTGAGTGTTCTCTCTTTTCTTTCTGAGGAACCTTGCTAGAGGCTAATCAAAATTTTTTTTTTTCAAAAAAACAACTCTTGGTTTCATTGATTTTTTTCACCTGCTTTTTTGGATTCTCTATTGCTTATTTCTACCTTGATCTTAATTATTTCTCTTCTTCTGCTGGGTTTGAGGTGCTCTTGCTACTCCCTTTCTAGTTTCCTTAAGTGCTATGTTAGATTTTGAGTTTGAGCCTTTTCTAGTTTGATGAAATAGGTCTACATTGCAATAAACTTTCCTGTTAAGACTGGCTTTGCTGTGTCCCAGAGCCTTTGGATTGTTGTATTTTCATTTTCATTTGTTTCAATACATTTTTAAATTTCCTCTCTAATTGCCTGTTTGCCCAATCATTCTTCAGTAGGTTGATTTTTAACCTCCACATTTTTGGAGTTTTTCAGACTTTTCCTTTGGTTGATTTCAAGTTTCATAGCACTGTGATCTGAAAGTGTGCATGGTATGATCTCCATTCTTTTGAATCTATGGAGAGCTGTTTTTGGACCCAGTATGTGATGAATCTTGGAGAATGTGCCATGTTCACTTGAGAAGGAAGTGAATTCCCTAGCTTTAGGATGCAGAGTTCTAAATATATCTATTAATTCCATCTGTTCAAGTGTGCCATTCATGTCCATTGTTTCTTTAGTGATTTTCTGTCTGGTTGACCTATCCATTGTTTTAAGTGAAGTATTAAAGTCGCCTGCAATTAGCACATTCTTATTGATGAGATTGTTTCTGTTTGCAAATAGTTGTTTTATGTATTTGGGTGCTCCCGAATTTGTCTCATAGATATTTATAATTGTTAGTTCTTCCTGATGTAAAGACCTTGTAAGTATTATATAATGTCCTTTTTCATCTTTTGTTACTGCCTTTACTTTAAAGTTCAGTTTATCCAATATAAGTATGACTACTCCAGCTTTCTTTTGGTGTCCAGTCGCATGGTAGATATTTCTTCATCTCCTTACTTTCAATCTGAAGGTGTCTTCAGGTCTAAGGTGAGTCTCTTGTAGACAGCAAATAGATGGATTTTGGCTTTTGATCCATTCTGATACTCTGTGTCATTTGATTGGAGCATTCAGTCCATTTACATTCAGTGTTATTCTTGAAAAGTGTGTGTTTAGATTCATTGTGTTCTCTGTACAGTTCATATTTGTTTTGATGTCTCTGGTGTCTTATATTCCTTGCTACCTTTCTCTCATAGAGTCCCTCTTAGGATTTCTTGTAGGGCTGGTTTGGTGGTGATGAATTTCATCAACTTTTGTTTATTTGGGAACACTTTATCTCTCCTTCTATCTTGAATGACATGCTCACTGGATAAATGATTCTTGGTTGCATATTTTTCCTGCTCATCACATTGAACATTTCTTGCCATTCCTTTCTGGCCAGCCAAGTTTCAGTAGATAGGTCTGTAACCACTCTGATAGTTTTCCCTTTGTATGTTATGGCCCTTTTATCCCTAGATGCTTTCAGAATTCTCTCTTTATCTTTATATTTTGCCAGATTCACTATGATATGTCATGCTGAAGGTCCGTTTACTTTACGTCTTAGGAGAGTTCTATGAGCCTCTTGAATTTCAATGTCTTTCTTTTTCCCCTGATTGGCAAAATTTCCGTCTATAATTTTCTCCAGCACCCCTCAGGACCTTTTTATCTTTCTTCTCTTCAGGATCTCCTATGATATGGATGTGGTTCCGTTTGATTGTATCATTTAGGTCTCTAATTCTCCTTTCAACCTCCTGTATCAATTTCTCTCTCTTTTTCTCCACTTCTTATTTTGCTATAACTGTGTCTTCTAATTCACCTATTGTCCTCTCTGCTTCTTCAATCCGTGCATTGGCAGCCTCCATCTTATTATTCTCCTCATGTATAGCCTTTTTTAACTCTTCACAGCTATGTTGAAGGTTCCTAGTCTTTGTTTCAATGTCTTCTCTGACAGCTTCTATGCTTTTTTCAAACCTAGCAATTAATTTTATGATAATTTTTCTAAATTCTTGTTCAGTTACAGTGCTCTTGTCTGTTTCGAGCAGTTCTGTCGCTGTGATTTCTTCCTGGAATTTCTTCAGACTATAGTTCTTTCGTTTCACCATTTTGGCTAGCTTTCTGTGTCTTATCAGTTTTAAAAGCTCTTTCTGCACTGTGCACCTATTAGTATGGCTCTATTCAAAGAGGCTCTTTGACTGTCCAGGGTGTGTCATTTCAGGAGATGTTCTTTTAATGGTGTCTCTCAGTTTCTCTTGTTGTGCCTGTAATTAATATATTTCCTTACTCAGTGATATTTGAGACTTTTCACTATGTTTGCTTAGGCTTTTTTTTTTTTTTGAGGTAGTCCTGAAAAGGAAAATAGACAAACACACAAGGAACACAAGCACGCAAACACACTGACAGATCCCGTAAACAAACAAACCAAATGGGAAAGGAAAAAGAGGAGCAGGAAAGAAATCGAGAGTACAAGAAAGGAGAAAAAGAACCTGGGGGCACAGTAAACAGCCAAAGATAAAGGACAGTTTGAGAGCCTAAAACCTGTGGAGGAGAGAGATAAGAATGAGATAAGGGAAAAACATCTGGATGGTAAGTGTTGATCTAATCACAGCAGTGTTAAATGTTGGTCTTAGACTCCAGGGGGGAAAGGGACAAAAGGAGGAAATAGGAAAATAGAAAAGAGAAAACTAGGGGAAAATTATAAAAATTTAAAATAAATAAGAAAGAAAAAATTGTAAAAAAGCAACAGTAAAAAAAGAATCCAGCTCTCTAACACGGATGGTCATGGTTCAGCGTAGGTAGGGCAGGTCTAAGTGGCTGGTCTCTGAGGCCCCGCCTTAGTGGATGCAGGGAGAAGAGTGGTGTCACCGCAAGTACCTCTCAGACTACGCGTTGCCAACCAGTGTCTCGAGTCCAACCTCCACTTGTCACAGGCGGGTCAGATTGTTTCAGTTTTCCAAGGGCCACCTGGCTTCCAAATCCTAGTCCACCCACTTTAGTGCATCTGCCACCATTAAAATAACCTCTGGCAGACGGGTGGCTTTCTGGACGGGATTGGGCAGGGGAATTAGAGAGCCAGCCCTTCCCTGGCTCCACCTGAGGTCTGCAAGCTGCCAGGCCCACTGGATAACAAGCCTGCTGAGGTGGTCGGATTTCCTTCCCTGGCCCAGCGGCTGCAAATGAAAGTTTGTCTCTCCGCCCTACCATGGGCTGAGGTCTTCTTTCAGTCTCTCCTCTTCCCCTTGGCTCTGTACCTCCCTGCAGGCCGGTTTGCCCGCAGTGTCTTGGGTGCTGGCTCTTGAGCAACGTCTTGCACCGCCAGCTCCCTTGCAGCTCTCCAAAATTTTGCGCCAACCTCCACAGCCCTCCTGTGTGCACGCAGCCTTGCACTGTGTTGTGCAGCCTCTGGACCCATGCTCTCTTTGGTCTGAGAGCATATAACCTGCAGAGGGGAGAGAGAAAAATGAGATAAGGGAAAAATATCTGGATGGTAAGAGTTGATCTAATCACAGCAGTGCATAAATATTGGTCTTTCCCTGTCTAAAACCGACGCCCGGTCCCGGGAACGGCGGTCCCGGTCCCTAACCCGCAGCCCCGGAGCGGCTGCGGAAAGCTAAACCGCTTGTCATAGTTGTATCCCAAGGGAGTCTAAAAATCACGGGACCCGGAAGTCGCAAGTCCGGCCGTCCAACCGTAATTTACTCCGGGCTGCGGCAGTATGGGACTCGCCAGGCCCCGGCGCTCCCATGCCGGCTCTGGGCGTGCCTCCGGTCAGGGCAAACGCAACGCCTCCACCCCACCCCTACCGGCGGCTGGCCGCCTGCAGGCTGGGCAGAGAAACTACGTGGGTATTTCTCCAGAGGGAGGCAGAGAGAAAGGGGCAGAGGGAGACGCAACAAACAAGGACACAGCTCACAGTTTCTGATCAGGCAGAGAGAGAGAGTTTATTAGAAAGCTGTCATTTATATAGGTTTTACAGGGCGGGGAGAAACAGGTATCTGACTTATGTCAGATACCAGGTAAACAGAGTCAAATGCATATCAAAAAGCGCCCAGACATTGCCTTCAGCAAATGCTGGGGGAGGCAGAGCTAACACTGAATAGGTATTTGATCTTTTATGCACCTTGGCCCTCTAGTCTGGCGCAGCATGACTGACGCCAAGGAATTTTGCCATCTCCAGCTTCCAGATGCAAATCTTGTTTACTGGCTCACTCTGCAGAGTGATAATCCTTGCCTTGAGGCAGACAGAAACATGGCGGTCCCCGACATTTCCCAGACTCCAGGGAGGAAAGGGAGAAAAGGAGGAAATAGGAAAATAGAAAAGGGAAAACAAGGGGGAAATTATAAAAATTAAAAAATAAAAATACAGGAAAAGAAAAAATTGAAAAAAGTAAAATAGTAAGAAAAGAAGAATCCAGCTCTCCAGCACGGATGGGCATAGGTAGGTTGGGTCTCAGGGACTGGTCTCTGAGGCCCTGCCTTAGTGGATGCAGGGAGGAGAAGGGCAGCATTGTAAGGCCCTTTGAGACCATGCTTTTCCAGCCACTCTCTTAAGTTCAACCTCCCCATGCCACGGGTGGGTTAAATTGTTTCCGTTTTCTAAGTTCCGCCAGGTTTTAAATCCTAGTCCACACACTTTAATGCTTCAACCACCGTTAAAATGACCTCTGGCAGGTGGGCGGCCTTCTGACTAGTATTGGGCAGGGGAATTGGAGAGCCAGCCCTTCCCTGGCTCCACCTGAAGTTGGCAGGCTGCCAGGCCCATGGGAGAACAAGCCCGCTGAGGGGGCCAGACTTCTCTCCCCATGCCCAGTGGCTACACATGAAAAGTTTGTCTCTCTGTCACAAGCTGAGGTCTTATTTCAGCCTCTCCTTCTCGTCCCTTCGGCTCTGCACCACCCTGCATGGCCTTCCCATGCAGTGTTCTGCATTGCAGGTTCGCACGCAGCCCTCCACTGCTGGTTTGTGCACTGCCCTCCAAGATTCTGTGCCACCATGCATGGCCGACCCGAGTGCCCACATGGCCCTGCACAGTGCTGTGCCACCTCTGGACACACAGCCCTCTGGGGGCTCGGCGCCAAGTTTCTGGGCACTCTCTTTCCCACCTCCACTTTGAGCCAGTGCTCCCTCCCTCAGAGTCTCCATTCCCAGTTCTCACTCACTCAGGCATCCGTGAGGCTTTTCTCACTAAGGGGTCAGTGCACGGACCTCTGCTCCTGGAGATCAGAAAGTTGTGGCTTTTAATTCTTCTCAGTTTGATGGCTGCGGGTGTGCAGAGGTAACAATGTTCCCTTCTTCTCCACCATCTTGCCCTTGAGAGTTTTTTTTTTTTTAACATAAATGGGTGTCAGATTTTGTCAAATTCTTTTTCTCCACCTATCATAATGATGACATGATTTTTATCTTTAATTTTGATAATGTAGTGTATCGGATGGATTTGCACATATTGAACCATGCTTGCATCCCTAGAATAAGTCAAACTTAGTTATGGTCTAGGATTATTTCAAAATATTTTTAATACAGTTTCCTACTATTTCACTTAACATTTTTTTGTATCTATATTCATTAGGGATATTGGCCTATATATTTTTTATTTGTATTCATTGTCTGTTTTTAAAATTAGCATAATGTTTGCCTCATAAAATGAGTTTATATGTGTTCATTTCTGTTCTAACTCTTGTAAGAGTTTTAGAAAGATTGATATTAATTCTTATTTGAATGTTTGGAAGAATGTGCAAGTGAAGTCTTTTGGTCCTGAAAATGTTCCTGTTGGGAAACTTTTGATTACTGATTGAATAAATCTCCTTCCTAGTTACCAGTCTGTTCAAATTTCTGTGTCTTTATGATTCAGATTTTGAAGGGGTGTGTTTCTAGGAATTTATTCATTTCTTACAGGTACTACACCTTTTTGGCATATAATTATTCATAGTAGTCTCCTTTGATCTTATCTTATTATAATATATCATTTTTCATTTCTAATTTTTTTTTGAGCTGTCACTATATTTTTCATGCTGGGTCCAGTTACAATTTTTACATTTTGCTTATCTTTTCAGATAACCAATGTTAGTTTCTTTTATCTTATTTTAACTTTCATCTATTTCATTTATTTCTGCTCTGATCTTTGTTATATCCTTCCTTGTACTAATTTTAGACTTCATATATTCTTTTTCTAGTTTCTTGAGATATTAAGTTAGGTTACTTATATTTTTCTTATTTATTGAGGTAGCTATACCTACTTAAAACTCTTTTACTGTCTCTCATAAATTTCAGATTGTTGTTTTTCCATTTTCTTTTACCTCAAGTTGTTTTATATATCTCTTTTGATTCCCTTATTGACTCATACAATAGCATATTGTTTAATCTCCAGATATTTGAAAATGTACCAATTTTCTTCTTGTGATTGATTTCTAGTTCTATGTAATAATGTTTTAAAAAGCATGGAGTGCTTTCTGTCTTCTTAATTTTATTAAGGCATTTTTTTTTGTTACAAAATATATCCTGGCAAATGTTGTATGTACACTTGAGAAGAATGACTATTCTGCTACATTGGAATGTAATGTTCTGTATATAACTGTTAAATCTACATGTGTAACATGTTGATCAAGGCAAAATTTATTTGTTTATTATCTTTCTTGATGATGTCAATTAATGAAAATGTGTTATTGAAATCTCCTACTATTATTATATTGCTTTTTATTTCTCCCTTTAGGTCTGTTATATTTGCTTTAGATATTTAAGTCCTCCTATTAGGTGTATAAGTATTTACAAATGTAATATCTTTTTTATTAATAGTTTCTTACCAAGTTGGTTTTCATATAACACCCAGTGCTTTTCCCCATAAATGTCCCTCTCTATGACCATCACTCCCTTTACCTTCCCCCATCTCTCTTCAGCCTTCAGTTTGTGCTCAGCATTCAAAAGTCCCTCATGATTTGCCTCACTCCCTCTCCCCAACTGTTTCCCTCCCCTTTTCCCATTCCCATGGTCTCCTATTAGGTTTTTCCTGTTAGAACTATGAGTGACAACATATGGTATCTGTCCTTCTCTGCCTGACTTATTTCGCTTAGAATGACTCCCTCTAGGTCCATCCATTTTGCTACAAATGGTCAGATTTCATTCACAATGGAATACTACATGGCAATGAGAAAAAAAGTACAAATGTCATATCTTGCTAAGTTAATTGTCTTGTCTCTATATCACTATATCATTATGTAATTTTCTTATCTCATGATCTCTTTGTTTTAAAGTCTATTTCATCTGATATAAGTTTTGGTACCCCAGTTTTCTTTTTCTAAGTGTTTTTTTTAATTATAATTTATTTATTTATTTATTTATTTATTTATTTATTTAACGTTATTGTCAATTTAGCTAACATACAGTGTAGTCTTGTTTCAGGAGTAGATTCCCTTGATTCATCACTTATATACAACACCCAGTGCTCATCCAAACAAGTGCCCTCCTCAATGCCCATCCACATTTTCCCCATCCCCCCAACCGCTACCCCCTCATCCCTTAGTTTGTTCTCTGTATTTAAGTACTTTTATGGTGGACAGCTTCTCTATTCGTATCTTATTTTTCATTCCCTTCACATTTGGTCAACTGTTGTGTCTCTTAAATTCCACATGTGAGTGAAATCATATGGCATCTGTCTTTCTCTGACTTATTTCGCTTACCATAATACCCTCTGGTTCCATCTATGTTATTGCAAATGGCAAAATTTTATTCTTTTTCATTGTCAAGTAGTATTCCATTGTGTATTTGTATGTATGTACATATATACATATACACTATGTGTGTGTATATCTATATATCTGTATCTATATCTATATACAACAATATATATGTATATATATGTGTGTGTGTATATATATATATATATATATATATATATATATATACACCATAAACAGTGTGTGTGTGTGTGTGTGTGTGTGTATACCACACCTTCTTTATCCATTTATCAGCTGATGGACATTTGGGCTCTTTCCATAATTTTGCTATTGTTGATATCACTACTATAAACACTGGGGTACATGTGCCCCTATGAATCAGCAATCATGTATTCTTTGTATAAATTCTTAGTAGTGCTGTTGCTGGGTCATAGGGTAATTACATTTTTAATTTTTTGAGGAACCTTCATACTGTTTTCCAGAGTGGCTGCACCAGTTTGCATTCCCATTAACAGTGCAAGAGGGTTTCCCTTTCTCCACTTCCTCACCTCAGCTGTTTCTGAGTTGTTATCTATAGACACTGTGACCTGTGTGAAGTGGTATCTAAATATTGTTTTGGTTTGTATTTCTCTGATGATGAGTGATGTTGAGCATCTTTTCATGTGTCTGTTGGTAATCTGGAGGTTTTCTTTGGATAAGTGTCTTTTCATGTCTTCTGCTCATTTCTTCAATGAATTATCTGTCTTTCAGGTGTGAATTTGGTGAGTTTTTTATAGATCATTGATGCTAACCCTTTATATGATATGTCATATTCAAATAGCTTCTCTCATTCCGTCAGTTGCCTTTTAGTTTTGTTGGCTGTTTCTTTTGTTGTGCAGAAGCATTTTCTTTTCTTTAAAAAAAAATAGTTCATTTTTGCTTTTATTTCCCTTGCCTCTGGAGACATGCCAAGTAATAAGTTGCTGTGGCTGAGATCAAAGAGGTTGCTGCCTGTTTTTCCCTCTAGGATTATGATAATTTCTTGTATCACATATAGGCCTTTATGTATTTTTAATTTATTTTTGTGCATCATGTAAGGAAGTGGTCCAGGCTCATTCTTCCACATGTTACTGTCTAGTCTTCCCAGCACCACTTTCTGAAAAGATTAACTTTTTCTGTTAATATTCTTTCATGCTTTCTTGAATATTAACTGGGTATACATTTGTGGGTCCATTTCTGGATCCTCTATTCTATTCCATTGATCTATTTGTTTTTGTGCCAATGTCATACTGTCTTGATGATTACAGATTTATAATACAGCTTAATTTCTGGAATTGTGATGCATCCAACTTTGGTTTTCTTTTTCAACATTACTTTGGTTATTTGGTTCTATATAGATTTGTGGTTTTATACAGATTTTATCATTGTTCTTTGTAGCTCTGTGAAGAATGCTGGTGCCATTTTGATAGTGATGAAATTCAATGTATAGATTGCTTTGGAAAGTATAAAATTTTAACAATATTTATTTTTCCAATTCATGAGCATGGACTGTTTTTCCATTTCTTTTTGTCTTCTTCAATTTCTTTCATAAGCCTTCTATAGTTTTAACTGCATAGATCTTTTACATCTTTGGATATGTTTATTAATATGTAATTTATGATTTTTTGTGCAATTGTAAATGGGGCTGATTCATTGATATATCTTTCTGTTGCTTCATTGTTGGTGTATAGAAATGTAACCAATTTCTGTACATTGATTTTATAGCCTACCATGTTACTGATTACATGTATCAGTTGTTGCGGTTTTTTGGGGGAGTCTTTCGAGTTTTCCATATAGAGTATCATGTCATCTGCAAAAAGTCAAAGTTTCACTTCTTTGCCAATTTGGATACCTTTTATTTAGTTTTCTTGTCTGATTTTCAGTACTCTGTTGAACAACTGTGGTGAGAATATACATTCTTGTTGTGTTCCTGACCTAAGTTTTTCCTCATTGAGAATGATATTAGCTGTAGGACTTTCATATATGGCTTTTATGATGTTAAGGTATGTACTTTCTATCCCAGCTTTATAGAGGGTTTTTATTAAGAAATGATGCTGTATTTTGTCAAATGCTTTTTCTACATGTATTTACAGGATCACATGGTTCTCACCCTTTTTTTTTATTAATGTTACATATCACATTGATGATTTGTGAATATAGAACTAGCACTGTAGCCCAAGAATGAATCCTACTTGATCATGTTTTATAATTATCTTAATATACTGTTCAATTTGATACGCGAGTATCTTGTTGAGAAATTTTGCATCCATGTTCATCATGGAGATTGGCCTGAAATTCTCTTTATTTGGTGTTTATCTGGGTTTGGAATACTGTAAATGCTAGATTCATAGAATGAATCTTGAAGCTTTCCTTCCATTTTGGAACAGCTTGAGAATAATTGATATTTATTCTGCTTTAAATGTCTGGTAGAATTCCCTTGGGAAATTATCTGGCCCAAGACTTTTGTTTTGGGGGAGATTTTTGATAACCAATTAAATTTCTTTGCTGATTATGGGTCTGTTCAAATTTTCTATTTGTTTCCTTTTGAGTTTTGTTCATGTGGGGGTATCTATAAATTTGTCCTTTCCTTCCACATTGTCTAGTTTGTTGGCATATCGTTTATACAATAGAATCATCAAAAAATTGTATTTCTGTGGTGTTGGTTGTAATCTCTCCTCTTTCATTCAGATTTTATCTCTATGATAAATCTCTCTCTCTCTCTCTCTCTCTCTCTCTCTCTCTCTTTTAGAAATCTGGCTTGGGGTTCATCAGTTTTGATTATTCTTTCAAAAAATCAACTCATATTCATTGATCTGCTCTACTTTTTTAAAAAAATTCTATATTGTTTATTTATGTTCTAATCTGTTTTTATTTTTCTCCTTCCACTGGCTTTGGGCTTTGTTTACTGCTGTCTTTCTAGTTGCTTTAGGTGGGAGTTAGGTTATGTATTTAGGACATTTCAAGCTTCTTGAGGTAGGCTTGGATTGCCATGTATTTCCCTCAAAGTACTGCCTTTGCTGTGTCCCAATGGATTTGGAATGTCATGTTTTCATTTTCACTTGCTCTTGTAGTTTTTAATTACTTTTTAAATTTCTTGGTTGACCCATTAATTCTTTAATAGGATATCCTTTAAGTTCCAAGTATTTGAGGGCTTTGCAAATTTTTTCTTGTGGTTGGTTCCAAATTTCATAGAGTTTTTGTCTGAAAATATACATGGTATGATCTCAATACTTTAATATTTGTTGAAGGCTGTTTCATGACCCAGTATGTGATCTATTTTGGAGAATTTCCATGTGTCCTCAAGAAGAATGTATAATCTTATGCTTTTGGTAGAAAATTCTGAATATATCTGTTAACTCTCTCTCATCCAATGTGTCATTCAGAGCCATTTTTTTCTTACTGATTTTCTGCCTAGATGATCTTTCCATTGTTTTAAGTAGAGTATTAAAGTCCCTTACAATGATAGTATTATTATCTATATATTTATTTATGTTTGTGATTAATTGATTTATATATTTGGGCGTATCATGTTGGAAGCATAAACATTCACTATTGTTAGCTCTTCTTGATGGATATTCCCCCTAATTATGACATAATGCTCTTCTTCATGTCTTGTTGCTGTCTTTGTTTTAAAATCTAGTTTTTCTGATATAGTAGGCTATTCCAGATTTCTTTTGACATTCATTACCATGATAAATGATTCTCTATCCCCTCTTTCAATTTACAAGTGTCCTCAGGTCTAAAATGAGTCTTTTCTTGGGGCGTCTGGGTGGCTCAGTCAGTTAAGCATCCAACTTCAGCTCAGGTCATGATCTCACAGTTTGTGAGTTTGAGCCCCGCATTGGGCTCTGTGATAACAGCTCAGAGCCTGGAGCCTGCTAGCAATCTGTAACTACTTTTGTCTGCCTCTCCCTGACTCATGCTCTGTCTCTCAAAAAATAAATAAACATTAAACAATTAAAATGAGTCTTTTATATATAGCATATAGATAGATCGTGGAGTTGGTTTTGTTGTTGTTGTTGCTGTTGTTTTACCATTCTGGTATCTCATGTCTTTTGACTGCAGCATAATTCAGAGTGATTATTGAAAGATATGTTATTCTTATATTTTGTGTTTCTGGTGATGTCTCTGTTCCTTTGTAGTCTTTGCTGCTTTCCACTCACAGAGTCCCCCTTAGGATCTCACAGGGCTGGTTTAATGGCTATGAATGCCTTTAGTTTTTATTTGCTTGAGAAAGCCTTTACTCTTCTTTTATTAGGAATGACAGCCTTGTTGGATAAGGGATTCTCGGCTGCATATTTTTCCTATTCATCACATTGAATATTTCCTACCACTCCGTTCTGGCCTGTCAAGTTTCAGTGGTCAGGTCTGCTACTACACTTATGTGTTTACCCTTGTAGGCTAAGGCCCACTTTTCTTTAACTGTTTTCAGAATTCTCTCTTTACTTTTGTCTTTTGCCAGTTTCACTATAATATGTCGTGATGTTGACCTCTCTTTGTTGATTTTGAAGGGAGTTCTCTGTGTGTCCTGGACTTGGGCTCCTGTTTCTTTCCAAGGATTAGGAATAGTCCAGCTATAATTTGTTCAAATACATATTTTGCCCCTTTCATCTCCTCCTCCTCCTCTTCCTCTTCTTCTTCTTCTTCTTGAACTCCTATGATAGAAATATTACTTCATTTCATTTAATCATTTAAATCTATAATTTTCCCCTCATGGTCTAGTAATTTCCTTTCCCTCTTTTTTTTTTTTTTTGGCTTCATCATTTTCCATAATTTTATCTTCCATTTCACCTATTCTGCCCTCTCCCTCTTCCATCCTTGCCGTCACTGCATGTAGTTTATTTTGCATCCATTTACAGCATTCCTTTTTTAAAATTAATGTTTATTTACAGCATTCCTCTTTTTAAAATTAATTTTTACTTATTTTGAGAGAGAGAGAGAGAAAGTGCACAAGGGGGCAGGGGCAGAGAGAGACGGAGAAACAGAATCCAAAGCAGGCTTCAGGCTCTGAGCTGTCAGCACAAAGCTTCATGTGAGGGCTTGAGCCTACAAACAATGAGATCATGAGCTGAGACAAAATCAGATTCCCAATGGACTGAGCCACCCAGACACCCCTCATTTACATCATTTCTTAATTCTTCATGACTATTTCTTAGGTGTTTTATCTCTGCAGCAATTAATTATATGTTGCCTTGTATGCTTTTTTTCAAACCCAGCTATCAGTCTTATGACTATTATTCTAAATTCTTGTTCACATATATTGCTTGCATCTGTTTTGAGTAATTTCCTGGCTATCATTTCTTCCTGGAATTTCTTTTGAGGAAAATTATTCCATTTTATTATTTTGGCTAGGTTTCTGTCTATTATGTGTTTTAATAGCTTATGTGTCCTGCATCTGCGGGTAATACTATATTAAAAAGAGGTCATCCACCCCCCAGGGCCTGGCACTTCAGGAATTGTTCTTGAAGTGTGTTTCATGCACTTTGTTGGTGTATCTTTAGCTGCTCTCACTACTTGTAGTGGTGGACATTTTTTGACCTTCAACCAGGTGTGTTTTGATTTGTTCATTGAAATAACCTTGGGGAAAAAAGGGGAAATTAGGAAGGGAGAAATCTTATCAGATACAAAGAAAAAAATGAAAGGGACAGGGAAAAAAAGGCCAGGCAGAGATTCAAAGAAACTATAAGACCTAATCCAGAGAGAAAGAGAGAAACGAAAATAAAAAGGAGATGCATAAAATGTGTAAAAAGAATAAATATGTCTGATTAAACAAATATCCAGAATGGAAGGAATACACACACACACACACCCACACACACACACACACATATAGTAAGAATTGACGAAAAGCAAATCAGGAACTATGAGCCTGATTCCAAAGGGAAAAAAGAAAAGAAAGGAGGAGTGTAGAATGAAAAAGAAGGGGAAAGAGAAGAAAAGAAAAAAGATAAATATTAACAAAAAATTTTAAAAAACAGATTAACATACAAAACCACTGGATACTTGTCTGTTGGTGCCTGGGACCAGTGGCTGTTCTCGTCTGGAGGAGAGGCCATCTGGTTAGGTCAACGTCAGTCTCATTCCAGTAGATAAGCAGTTACTAGGCATGGAGGGGTAGCGTTTGGTGTAAGCGGGTCCTGCCTCCACTGGGGGCCACTGTTCTGTTCCACCATATTGAAAATGGGGAGAAAAATGGCAACACCCCAATCTCTCTTCCCTGGACTGAGCGTCTCAAACCATTCTGTTCAAACAGCCCTCAAAGAGTAGCTCTGGTGGTCAGCCTATGCTGCTCCACAGTTCTCCCATGCCTCATAGATGCTTGACTGTGATTCAAAAACCAGTGTTTTACAGGATCGACTGCACACCATGGAGGCCTGCCAAAAAGAACCTCTGGTGGTACCTACAGGGTCTTTTATCCTTAGGGAGCAATAATCCCTCTTCCCACAGTACTCGAGGGTGGGGATTGTTGTCTCCCAGTGTACCCTTGAGATTGCTACTATGACGTGGGGCTGGTTCCCCTCCTCCTTAGATGTGTGCACTCAGAGACAGCTATGGTCCAGAGAAAGCTGTGCACCCCTAAAAACTCTGATATTCAGCTCTTAAGCTTGTTTGGAAAGTAGTAACTGGTTATCCTTATATTTCTCATTCCCCAGTCTGTGATCTGGATAGGGTTTTCTCTTGTCCAAATACAATTCCACAGTTCCACAGACTCTCTTTCTCTTCCTTTTGTCTCTCTACAAAAAGGGTCCCCTCTCTTTCATGCCTACACTGCCTGCCATTGTATCTTTCCCAATTCACAAAAACATGCCCCGCTCCCCGCAAGCTGTCTCCAACTACCTGTGGAGATCTTTCTGTCACTCTACAGACTGTATCCCTGGGTATTCCAAGTGTTCTGAACTCAACAGAACTGTGTTTGAGGGATGAGTGTAATCCCACTCCCCATAAATTTCTGCCATCTTAACTTGTCCCTCAATACCCCAGTTTCTTTTGAGTTTCTATTTGCATGGAATATCTTTTACTCTTCCATCATTTTCAGACTGTGTGCATTTTTACATTTGAAGTGAGTCCCTTGTAGGCAGCATATAGATGAGTGTTTCATTTTTATGTCCATTTAACTCCTCTATGTCCTTGGATTGGAGAATTTAGCCCATATACCTTTAAACTAATTATTGATAGGTAGGTATTATTGCTATTTTGTTAATTGTTTCCTGGCTGTATTTTTAGTCTTTCTCAGTATCTTCTCTTTCTCTCTTCCCTTGTGGTTTGATGACTTTCTTTAGGTTCCATTTAATTTTTTTTCTCGTTATCTCTGTGAATCTACTCTAGGTTTTTGCTTTGTGTTTACAATGACTTTCATATATAACTGCCTATATATAACAGCACATTTTGAGTTGGTAACGACTTAAGTTTGAACACATTCTAAAGCTCTACATCTGTATTCTTCCCACATACATTTTATGTTTCAACGTCTCATTTCATAGCTTTTTAAAATCTTATTTATCTCTTAACTAATTATTGTAGTTATAGTTGATTTTACCTTCATTTTAACCTTATTTTTAGTAGCTTCATAAGTGATTAATCAAAAATCTTTACTATATATTTATATTTACCTGTGAAATTTATACATTCATATAGTTTCTTTTTACTAATAACATCTTTCTTCTTCAGCTTACAGAATTTATATTAACATTTCTTGTAAGACTGATTTAGTGGTGATTAGCTAACTCTGTTAGCTTTTACTTATCTGAAAAATTATATCTCTCTTTTAACTCTGAATGGTAACTTTCTCATATATTCTTACTCAGCTTTTTGTTTAGCACTTTGAATATATCATGTCACTCTATTTTGGCCTGCAAGGTTTCTGTTGAAAAATCTGCTTGTAATCTTATGGGATTTTTCTTGCCTGTAACATATTGTTTCTCTATTGCTGGTACTTTTAAAACTTTGTCTTTTTCTTTATCATTTGACATTTTGATTGCAATTGTCTTGGTGAGAATCTCTTTGGATTCATCTTCTTTGGAACTCATTATGCTTTCTGGCCTGGATGTCTGTTTTCTTCCCCAAGTTAGAGAAGTTTTCAGCCTTTATGTATTTAAACATATTTTCTGTCCTTTTATCGCCCTCTGTTCTTTCTGTGTCTCTTCCAATGTAAATGTTAGTGTGTTTAACTTTGTCTATAGGTCCCTTAAGCTATCTCCACTTTTAAAAATTATTTTATATTTTTGCCACTCTGGTTTTGTAAGTTCCACTGCCCTGCCTTTAAGATCATTGATTATTTTTCTATAGTCTTCTACTGAAATCTCCCAGTGTATTTTTCAATTCAGTTATTGTACCCTTCAGTTCTCTGACTTGTTTGGTATTTTCTATTCAGCACTCTCTATTTAGAACTTTCTATCATTTTGTTGGAATCCTCACTTTCTTCTTCTATTGTTTTTTTCAAATTCAGTGAGAATCTTTAATACAATTACTTGAACTTATTGTAGGATAAATTATACTAACATTATAAGTAAAATAGAGAGCTATTTTACTAGTAGAAGAAGTTTATTTGGGAATAGCAGAGAATTGCAAGTTGGGACATGAAAACTACAAAAAGTATAGTCAAGTCCAACAAATAAAGAAATGCTATTTAATAGAGAAGAAGAAAGACATTGGAAGGGCTTTTCTTATTTTAATTCTAAGCTTTTTAACTTTATAATGAACTTATTCAAGTATATTATAATTAACTTATTCAACTATAATTAAAAATATATTAGTCTCAAGTATACAATTTAACAATTCCACAAATCTATGCATTTCTCATTGCTTATCAAGGTACTTACTTTGAATTCCCTTAATTTCATTTATCATCCCACGGATCTCACTTCTGGAAGCCATTAGTTTATTCTCTAAATATGTATCTGCCTTTTATTTACCTTTTTATTATTTTTCATTCATTTGTTTTGTTTCCTAAATTCCCCATATGAGTGAAATCATATGAAATTTGTCTTTCTTTCATTTATTTCACTTAACATTATCCTGTTCAGGTTCACTCATGTTGTTACAAGTGGCATTTTCATTCTTTTTCCATGAATAAGTAATATTCCATTATGTGTGTATGCATCAGTCCAAGGACCGTCAGGCTGTTTCCATATCTTAACTAATGTCTGTAATGTTGCTAACATAGGGATGGGTGTATCCTTTTAAATTAGTGTTATTTAAATTATTTAATGTTTATTTATTTTTGAGAGACAGAGCACAAGAAGGGGAGAAGAAGAGAGAGAGACACAGAATTTAAAGCAGGCTCCAGGCTATGAGCTGTCAGCACAGAGCCCAATGCAGGGCTTGAACCAATAAATAACAAGATCATAACCCGAGCTGAAGTCAGACACTTAACCAACTTAGCCACCCAGGTGCCCCATGAATTAGTGTTCTTATGCAAATGCTCGGTAATGTGATTGCTGGACCATCAATATGTGAATCATATTTTTAATTTTCTGAAGAACCTCCATAATGTTTTCCACGGCAGCTACACCAGGTTTCAGAACAACAATACGTGAGAGTTCCTTTTTCTGCACATCTTCATCAACATCTATTGTATCTTGTGTTGTTGATTTTAGCCAATTCTGACAGGAATGAATGATATCTCATTGTATTTTTGATGTGTATTTCTCTGATGATAAGTGATGATGAACATCTTTTCTTTGTCTGTTGGCTGTGCGTTTTTAGAGAAAAGTCTATGCTGCCCATTTTTAAATTGGATTATTTGAGGACTTTCAGATGTTGAGATTTTTAAAATATAATTTATTGTCAAGTTAACTAACATACAGTGTATACAGTGGGCTCTTAATTTTGGATGTAGATTTCCGTGATTCATTGCTTACATACAACACACAGTACTCATCCCAACAAGTGAACCCCTCAATGCCCACCACCCACTTTCCCCTCTCCCTTGCCTTCCATCAACTCTCAGTTTGTTCTCTGTATTTAGGAGTCTCTTATGGGTTTCCCTCCATCTCTGTTTGAAGCTAAATTTTTGCCTTAACTTCCCCATGGTCTTTTGTAAGTTTCCAAATTCCACGTATGAGTGAAAACAGATGATATCTGTCTTCATTGAGTGGCTTATTTCCCTTAATATAATACCCTCCAGTTCCATCCACACTGATGCAAAAGGCAGAATTTCATTCTTTCTCGCTACCAAGTAGTATTCTACGGTACATATAAAGCACATCTTCTTTTTTTTTATATATAGTTTATTGTCAAGTTGGTTTCCATATAACACACAGTGCCCCCACAAGTGCCATTCTCCATGACCATCACCCCTCTTCCCTTTTGCCCACCATCATTCAGCCTTCAGTTTGCTTTCAGTATTCAAGAGTCTCTCATGATTTGCCTCCCTCCCTCTCCCTGACTCCTTTTCCCTCTTCCCCTCCCCATGGTCCTCCATTAGGTTTCTCCTGTTAGACCAATGAGTGAAAACATATCATATCTGTCTTTCTCTGACTGACTTATTTCACTTAGAATGACACCCTCGAGATCCATCCACTTTGCTACAGATGACAATATTTCATTCTTTCTCATTTCCATGTAGTATTCCATTGTATAGATAAACCACATCTTCTTTCTCCTTTCATCAGTTGATGGACATGTAGGCTCTTTCCAGAATTTGGCTATCGTTGACAGTGCTGTATGAACATTGGAGTACATGTGCTCCTATGCATCAGTACTTCTGTATCCTTGGGTAAACTCTTAGCAGTGCTACTGCTGGGTCGTAAGGGAGTTCTAGTGATAGTTTTTTGAGGAATCTCCACACTGTTTTCCAGAGCGGCTGCACCAGTTTACATTTCCACCAACAAGTGTAAGAGTGTGCCCGTTTCTCCACATCCCCGCCAGCATCTATAGTCTCTTGATTTGTTCATTTTAGCCACTCTGACTGGCGTGAGGTGGTATCTCAGTGTGTTTTTGATTTGTATTTCCCTGATAAGTAACGTTGAGCATCATTTCATGTGCCTCTTGGCCTTCTGTATGTCCTCTTTGGAGAAGTGTCTGTTTGTGTCTTCTAACCATTTCTTCACTGGATTATTCATTTTTTGGGTATGGAGTTTGGACAGTTCCTTATAGATTTTGGATTCTAGCCCTTTATCTGATATGTCATTTGCAACTATCTTTTCCCATTCTGTGGTTGCCTATTAGGTTTTTTTATTGTTTCCTTTGCAGTGCAGAGGCTTTTTATCTTGATGAGGTCCCAATAGATTATTTTGGTTCTTGATTACCTTGCCTTAGGGATGTGTTGAGTATGAGATTGCTGTGGTTGAGGTCAAGGAGGCTTCTTCCTGCTTTATTTTCTAGGGTTTTTATGGTTACCTGTCTCATTTTCAGGTCCTTCATCCATTTTGAGTTTATTTTTGTGTTCAGTGTAAGAGATGGACAAATTCCAAAACACTCATGGTCTACCAAAATGCAAATGGGAAGAGATAGAACATATGAACATACCCATAACCAATGAAGAAATTGAATCAGTTATCAAAATTCTCCCAAAGAATAAGAGCCTGAGACCAGATGGCTTCCTAGGAAAATTCTACCAGACATTTAAAACGGAGTTAAGACCCATTCTTCTCAAGCTATACCAAAAAATAGAAATAGAAGGAAAACTTCCAAACAAATTCTACGAAGCAAGCATCACTTTGATTCCCAAACCAGACAGAGACCCAACAAAAAAAGAGACCTACAGGCCAATATCCTTAATGAATACAGATGAAAAAACACTCAACTAGATACTAGCAATTCAAATTCAACAGCATATAAAAAGATTTGTTCACCATGATCAAGCGGGATTCATTCCCTGGTTACAGGGCTGGTTCAATATTTGCAAATCCATCAATGGGATACATCACATTAACAAAAGAAAAAATAAAAACCATATGATCCTGTGAATAGATTAAGAAAAAGCATTTGACAAGATACAACATTGTTTCTTAATAAAAACCCTCGAGAAAGTCAGGATAGAACGAAATTATGTAAACATCATAAAAGCAGTTTATAAAAAGAACACAGCTAATATCATTCCCAATAGGGAAAAACTGAGAGCTTTCCCTCAGAGATCAGGAACATGACAGGGATGTCCACTCTGACCACTGTTATGTAACATAATGCTGGAAGTCCTAGCATCAGCAATCAGACAACAAAAGGAAATAAGAGGCATTAGAATTGGCAAAGATGAAGTCAAGCTTTCACTTTTCACAGACAACATGACACTCTACATGGAAAACCAGATGGACTCTACCAGAAGACTTCTAGAACTGATCCATGAATTCAGCAAAGTCACAGGGTACAAAATCAATGTATAGAAATCGATTGCATTTTTATACACCAAAAATGAAACAACAGAAGGATAAATCAGGAAACTGATCCCATTCACAATTGCACAAAAAACCATAAAATACCTAGGAATAAACCTAACCAAAGATGTAAAGGACCTGCACGATGAAAACTATAGCAAACTTATGAAAGACATTGAGGAAGACACCAAGAAATGGAAAAACATTCCATGCTCATGGATTGGAAGAATAAACATTGTTAAAATGTCCCTATTTCTGAAAACAATCTACATATTCAAGGCAATCCTAATCAAAATTGCACCAATATTATTCTCAAAGCTAAAACAATCTATACTAAAATTCATATGAAACTACAAAAGACCCTGAATAGCCAAAGTAATATTGAAGAAGAAAAAAAAAAAACAACGAAACGGGAGGCATCACAATCCTAGACGTTAGCCTCTACTACAAAGCTCTCATCATCAACACAGTATGGTATTATCACAAAATTGCTGGGTGGTACAGTAGTTCAATTTTTATTTTTTCAAGGAACCTATACACTGTTTTCCAGAGTGGCTGCACCAGGTTGTATTCCCACCAACAGTGCAAGATGATTCCCATTTATCCATATCCTCACCACATCTATTGTTGCCTGAGTGGTTAATTTTAGCTACTCTGACTGGTGTGTGGTGATATCTCAATGTAGTTTTGAATTGAATTTCCCTGATGATGAGTGATGTTGAGAATCCTTTTATGTGTCTATTGGCCATCTCCATGTCTTCTTTGAAGAAGTGTCTATGTCTTCTGCCCATTTCTTCACTGGACTACTTGATTTTTGGCTGTTGAGTTGGGTAACTGCTTTATAGATTTTCAATACTAACCGTTTACCTATTATATCATTTGCAAATATCTTCTCCCATTCTGTCGGGTGCCTTTTAGTTTTATTGATTGCTTTCTTTGCAGTGCAGAAGAGTTTTATCTTGGTGGGATCCCAGTAGTTAATTTTTGCTTTTGTTTCCCTTCTCTTTAGATATGTGTCGAGTAAGAAGTTGCTGTGGCTGAAGTCAAAGAGGTTGTTTCCTGCTTTCTCCTCTAGAGTCTTGATGGATTCCTGTGTCACATTCAGGTGTTTCATCCATTTTGAGTTAATTTTTGTGCATGGTGTAAGAAAGTGGTCAAGTTACACTCTTCTGCATGTTGCTGTTCAGTTCTCTCAGCACCATTTGTTAAAGAGACTGTCTTTTTTTTTCCATTGGATACTCTTCCCTGCTTTGTCAAAGATTAGTTGGACATACATTTGTGGGTCAAATTATGGGTTCTATATTCTATTGCATTGGTCTATGTGTCTGTTTTTGTGACAATACCATAATGTCTTGATGATGACAGCTTTGTAGTAAAGGCTAGTCTGGGAGTGTGATTCCTCCTGCTTTGGTTTTCTTTTTCAATATAACTGTGGTAATTCATGGTCTTTTGTGATTCCATACAAATTTTAGGACTGTTTATTTTAGCTTTAAGGAGAATGCTGGTGCAATTTTGATTGGGATTGCACTGAATTTGTAGATTGCTTTGGGTAGTATAGATATTTTAACAATATATAATCTTACAATTTATGAGCATGGAGAGTTTTTACATTTGTTTCTCTCTTCAATTTCCTTCATAAGTTTTCTACTTTTCAGCATACACATCTTTTACATCTTGGGGTATATTTATTCCTAAGTATCTTATGGTTCTTGGTGCAATCATAAATGGGATTGATTTCTTGATTTCTCTCTCTGTTGCTTCATTATTGGTGTATAGATATGCAACCCATTTCTCTACATTGATTTGTAGCCCAAGAATTTGCGGAATTCATGTATCAGTTCTAGCAGCTGTTTGGTGGCATCTTTTGGGTTTTCCATGTAGAATATCATGTCGTCTTTGAAAATTGAAAGTTTGAATCCTTCTTTGCCAATTTGATGCCTTTTATTTCATTTTGTTTCCTGATTACTGATGCTAAAACTTCCAACAACTGTGGAAGAGAGTGTTCACTGTGTTAAACAACAGTGAAGAGAGTGGATATCTATCTCATGTTCCTGATCTTAGGGGGAAAGCTCTCAGTTTTTTCCCATTGAAGATGATATTAACTCTGGGTTTTTCATATGTGGCTTTTATGATGTCAGGTATGTTCCTTCTATTCTGACGTTCTTGGGGGTTTTTATTAAGAAAAGATGCTGTATTTTGTTAAATCCTTTTTCTTCATATATTGACAGGATCATGTGATTCTCAAAATTTCTCCTATTAATGTAATATATCACATTGATTGATTTTTAAAATATTGAGCCAACCCTTCTGCCCAGGACTGAATCCTACTTGATCATGGTGAATAATTCTTGTAATACACTGTTGAATTCAATTTCTAGTATCATGTTCAGGATTTCTGCATCTATGTTCATCAGGGAAATTGAACTATAATTCTCTTTTTAGTGTAGCCTATTTCCGGTTTGGAAATCAAGGTAATGCTGTCTTAATAAAATGAGTCAGGAAGCTTTCCTTCTGTTTCTTTTTTTATTTATTTTTTTTTTTTTTGGAAGAACTTGAGAAGCATGAGTATTAATTCTGCTTTAAATGTCTGGTTGAATTCCCCTGGAAAACCATCGATCCAAGGACTCTTATTTCATGGGAAATTTTTGATATCTGATACAATTTCATCACTGGTTACGGGTCTGTTAAAGTTTTCTAATTCTTCCTATTTGAGTTTTGTTCTTGTGTGGGTGTCTAGGAATTTGACCATTTCTTCTGGGTTATCCAGTTTATTGGCATATAATTTTTCATAGTATTGTCTAAAAATTATTTGTATTTCTGTTGTGTTGGTTGTGATCTCTCCTCTTTCATTTGTTATTTTATCTATTTGTGTTTTCTCTCTTCTTTTTTAGATGTCTGGCTGGGGGTTATCAATGCTGAATATATTTTCATAAAAACACCTCATAGATTCATTGATATGTTCTACTATTTTTTTTGTATTTTATACCATTTATTTCTGCTGTAATCTTCATTATTTCTCTTCTTCTGACTTTGGCGGTTTTTGACTTCTCTGCTTCTAGTTCCTTTAGGTTTTATACTGGGGAAATTTTTTTGTTTTTTGAGGTAAGCCTGAATTGCAATTTACTTCCCTCTTAGGACTGCCTTTGTTCCATCCCAAAGGGTTTCAATTGTAATGTTTTCATTTTTATTGGCTTCAATATATGTATATTTATTTTCTTAATTGCCTGATTGACCCATTTGTTCCACAGTAGAATTTTTTTAATAAAAGTTTGTTGTCAAATTGATTTCCACATAACACCCAGTGCTTCTTCCCACAAGTGCTCCCCCACTTCGTGACGATCACCCCCTCACACTCTCTCCCTCCCCGTCAACCCTCGGTTCCTTTTCAGTATTCAATAGTCTCTCATAAATTGTGTCCCTCTCTCTCCCCAACTCTCTTTCCCCCTTCCTCTCCCTATGGTCATCTGTTAGTTTTCTCCAGTTAGAACTCTGAGTGAAAATGTATGGTATATGTCCTTCTCTGTCTGACTTATTTCACATAGCATAACACCCTCGAGGTCCATCCACTTTGCTACAAATGGCCAGATTTCATTCTTTCTTATTGCCATGTAGTACTCCATTTTGTATATACACCACATCTTCTAGATCCATTCATCAGGTGATGGATATTTAGGCTCTTTCCATGATTTGGTTATTGTGGAAAGTGCCGCTATGAACATTGAGGCACAAGTGCTCCTATGCATCAGCACTTCTGTATCCTTTGGGTATATCCCTATCAGTGCTATTGCAGGGTCATAGGGAAGTTCTATCGATAGTTTTTTGAGAAACCTCCACACTGTTTTCCAGAGTGGCTACACCAGTTTACATTCCCACCAACAGTGTAGGAAGGTCCCCGTTTCTCCACATCCTCGCCAGCATCTATAGTCTCTTGATTTGTTCATTTTAGCCACTCTGACCAGTGTAAGGTGGTATCTCAGTGTGGTTTTGATTTGTATTTCCCTGATGATAAGTGACGCTAAACATAGTTTCATGTGCCTGTAGGCCACCTGGATGTCCTCTTTGGAGAAGTGTCTGTTCATGTCATCTGCCAATTTCATCACTGAATTATTTGTTTATCGGGTATGGAGTTTAGTGGGTTCCTTGTAGATTTTGGATACTAGCCCTTTATCTGATATGCCATTTGCCACTATCTTTCCCCATTCTGTGGTTGCCTATTAGTTTTTTTAATTGTTTCTTTTGCATTGCAGAAGATTTTTATCTTGATGCGGTCCCACTAGTTCATTTTTGTTCTTGATTCCCTTGCCTTTGGGGATGTGTCAAGGAGGAAATTGCTGCAATTGAAGTCTATGAGACTGCTTCCTTTTTTCTCCTCTAGGGTTTTTATGGTTTCTTGTCTCACATTCAAGTCCTTCATCCATTTTGAGTTTATTTTTGTGAATGGTGTAAGAAAGTGGTCTAATTTCAGTCTTCTACATGTTGCTATCCAGCTCTCCCAACACCACCTGTTGAAGAGGTAGTCTTTTTTCCATTGGATACTCTTTCCTGCTTTGTCAAAGATTAATTGACCATACACTTGTGGGCCCAGTTCTGGGTTCTCTATTCTATTCCATTGGTCCATGTGTCTGTTTTTGTGCCAATACCATACTGTTTTGATGATGACCGCTTTGTAGGAGACGTTAAAGTCTGGGATTGTAATGCCTCCCGTTTTGTTTTTCTTCTTCAATATTACTTTGGCTATTTAGGGTCGTTTGTGGTTCCATACAAATTTTAAGATAGTTTGTTTTAGCTTTGAGAAGAATCCTGGTGCAACTATGATTGGGATTGCATTGAATGTGTAAATTGATGTGGGTATTAATGACATTTTGACAATGTTTATTCTTCCGGTCCATGAGCACAGAATGTTTTTCCATTTCTTTGTGTCTTCTTCAGTTTCTTCATAAGTCTTCTATAGTTTTCAGCATACAGGTCTTTTACATCTTTGGTTAGGTTTACTCCCGGTATTTTATGGTTTTTCATGCAATTGTGAATGGGATCTGTTTCTTGATTTCTCTTTCTCTTGCTTCATTTTTGGTCTATAAGTATGCAACTGATTTCTATACATTGATTTTGTACCCTGCAACACTACTGAATTCATTAATCAGGTCTAGAAGTCTTCTGGTGGAGTTGATCGAGTTTTCCCTGTAGAGTATCAAGTCATCTGTGAAAAGTGAAAGTTTGACTTCTTCATTGCCAATTCTGATGCCTTTTATTTCCTTTTGTTGTCTGATTGCTGATGCTAGGATCTTCCAACACTATGATAAACAACAATGGTGAGAGTGGACATCCCTGTCGTGTCCCTGATTTTAGGGGCAAAGCTCTCAGTTTTTCCCCATTGAGGATAACATTAGCTGTGGGCTTTTCATAAATGGCTTTTATGATGTTTATGTAAGATCCCTCTATCACGACTTTCTCAAGGGTTTTTATTAAGAAGGATGTTGTATTTTGTCAAATGCTTTTTCTGCTTCTATTGACACAATCATATGTTTTTTCTTTTCTTTTATTAATGTGATGTATCACATTGATGGGCTTGCGAAAACTGAACCAGCCTTGTAACCCAGGAATGAATCCCAAATGATCATAAAGAACAATTCTTTTTATGTGCTGTCGAATTTGATTTGTTAGAATCTTGTTGAGTATTTGTGGATCCGTATTCACTAAGGATATTGGCCTGTAGTTCTCTTTTTTTGTTGGGTCTCTGTCTGCCTTAGAAATCAAAGTGATATGTACTTCATAAAATGAGTCCAGATATTCTTTTTATTTCTACATTTTGTAATAACTTGAGAAGGATCAGTGTTAACTCTGCTTTAAGTGTTTGGTTAGAGGCTCCTTAGAAAGAAAAGAGAGAGCACCCAGATAGACAAAATGAATGATAATGGATCTATTACAACCAATCTTTTAGAAATACAAGCAATCATTAGAGGTTACAATGAAAAATTGTATTCCAACAAACTGGACAACCTAGAAGAAATGGACAAATTCCTAAGGGCAACTGCACTACCAGAATTCAAACGGGAAGAGATAGAAAGCATGAATAGACCAAAAGCCAGTGAAGAAATTGAATCCATTATAAAAAATCTCCCAATGAATAAGAGCCCAGGGCCAGATGGCTTCCCAGGGGAATTCTACCAGACATTTAAAGCAGAGCTTAAATTCATTCTTCTCAAACTATTCCAAAACAATAGAAATAGAAGGAAAACTTCCAAACTCATTCTACGAAGCCAGCATCACCTTGATACCCAAACCAGACAGACACCCAGCAAAAAAGAACTACAGACCAATATCCTTAATGAATACAAATACAAAAATACTCAACAAGATACTGGCAAATCGAATTCAACAGCATATTAAAAGAATTATCCATCGTTATCAAGTTGGATTCATTCCTGGGTTACAGGGCTTGTTCAATATTCACAAATCCATCAATGTGTTACATCATATTAACAAAAGAAAAGATAAAAACCATATGATTTTGTCAATAAATGAGGAAAAAGCATTTGACAAAACACAGCACTCTTTCCTAAGAAAAAAAAACCCTTGAGAAAGTCGGATTAGAAGCAACATACCTAAACATTATCAAAACAGTTCACGAAAAGCCCACAGCTAATATCATCTTCAAGGAGGAAAAACTAAGAGCATTCCCTCTGAGATCAGGAAAATGACAGGGATGTCCACTCTCACCACTGTTGTTTAACATAGTGATGGAAGTCCTAGCATCAGCAATCAGATAACAAAAGGAAATAAAAGACATCAGAATTGGCAAAGAAGAAGTCAAACTTTCACTTTTCGCTGATGACATGATACTCTACAGGGAAAACCCAATCAACCACACCAGAAGCCTTCTAGAACTTATCAATGAATTCATTAAAGTTTCAGGGCACAAAATCAATGTACAGAAATCAGTTGCATTCCTATACACCAATAACGAAGCAGTGGAAAGAGAAATCAAGAAACTGATCCCATTCACAATTGCACGAAAAACCATAAAATACCTAGGAGTAAACCTAACCAAGGATGTAAAAGACCAATATGATGAAAACTATAGAAAACTTATGAAAGAAATTGAAGAAGACACCAAGAAATCAAAAACATTCCCTGTTCATGGATCGGAAGAATAAACATTGTGAAAATGTCATTATTACTCAAATCAATCTACACATTCAATGCAATCCCCATCAAACTTGCACCAGCGTTCTTCACAAAGCTAGAACAAGCTATCCTCAAATTCGTATGGAACCACAAAAGACCCCGAATAGAGAAAGTAATATTGAAGAAGAATACCAAAATGGAAGGCATCACAATCCCAGAATTTAGCGTTTACTACAAAGCCCTCATCATTAAGACAGTATGGTATCGGCACAAAAACAGACACATAGACCAATGGAATAGAATACAGAACCCAGCACAGGACCCACAAATGTACAGCCAATTAATTTTTGACAAAGCAGGAAAGAGTATCCAATGGAAAAATGACTGCCTCTTTAGCAGGTGGTGCTGGGAGAACTGGATGGTAACATGCAGAAGAATGAAACTACACCACTTTCTTACACCATACACAAAAATAAACTCAAAGTGGATGAAGGACCTGAATGTGAGACTGGAAACCATCAAAACCCTCGAGGAGAAAGTAGGAAACAACCTCCTTGACCTCAACTGCAGCAATTTCCTACTCAACACATCCCCAAAGGCAGGGAAATGAAAGGAAAAATGAACTATTGGGACATCATCAAGATAAAAAGCTTCTGAAGTGCAAAGGAAACAATCAAAAAAACTTATAGGCAACCAACGGAATGGGAAAAGATAGTGGCAAATGGCATATCAGATAAAGGGTTAGTATCCAAAAACTACAAGGAACTCACCAAATGTCAAACCCAAAGAACAAATAATCCAGTGAAGAAATGGGCAGAAGACATAGACAGGCACTTGTCCAAAGAGGACATCCAGATGGCCTACAGGCATATGAAACAATGCTCAGCATCACTCATCAGGGAAATACAAATCAAAACCACACTGTGATACTACCTCAGGCCAGTGAGAGTGGCTAAAATGAACAGGTCAACAGACTATAGATGCTGAGGAGGGTGTGCGGAGACGAACACCTTCCTACAGTTGGTGGGAATGTAAACTGGTGCAACCACTCTGGAAAACAGTGTGGAGGTTCCTCAAAAAACTATCGATAGAACTCCCCAATGATCCAGCAATAGCACTGCTAGGGATTTACCCAAGGAATACAGAAGTGCTGATGCATAGGTACACATGTACCCCAATATTTATAGCAGCAATGTCAACAATAGCAAAATCATGGAAAGAGCCTAAAGGCCCATCACCTGATGAATGGATCAAGAAGATGTGGTATATATATATACACTGGAGTATTAGATGGAAATGAGAAAGAATGAAATCTGGCCATTTGTAGCAAATTGGAATGTCCTCGAGGGTGTCATTATAAGCGAAGTAAGTCAGGCGGAAAAGGACAGATATCATACGTTTGCACTCATAGGTCTAATAGGAAAACAGGAGAAATATAATGGAGGACCATGGAGTGTAGAAGGGGGAAGGAGAGTTGGAGAGAGAGAAGTACTCAAAACCTGAGAGACTATTGAATACTGAAAACAAACCGAAGGTTGAAGGGAGAGGGGGGGGGGGGAAAGGTGGTGGTCATGGAGGCGGGCACTTGTGGGGAGAAGCACTGGGTGTTATATGGAAACCAATTTGACAATAAACTATTTAAAAATAAATAAATAAATAAATAAATAAATAAATAAATAAATAATAAAAAATTTTATAAATGTCTGGTAGAGGGCAAGATGGCAACAAAGTAGGGTACACAGTTACCTCTGCACACCTACAAGCATCAAACTGAGAGGATTTAAAAGCCACAACTTTCTAATCTCCAGGAGCTGAGGTATGCACACTGACCCCTTATTGATATCAGTCCCATGGATGCCAGAGTAAATGAGTGAAAACTATGAATGGAGACTTGGAGATAGGGAGTGTAAGATCAAAGTGGAGCTGGGAAAGAGAGTGCCCATAGACATAGCACTGGGCCACAGAGAGTGTGGGTCCAGAGCCTCCACAACATCGTGCAGGTTCACGAGCACACAGTACAGCTGTGCAGGTTGACACAGAATTTTTAGAGCAGCCCAGGAGCCAGCTGTGCTGCTTGAGAGATGGCAGCGCAAGATGCCAGGTGAAAGCTGGCCTTCAGAGAGGTATAGAGCTGAGGGGAAGAAGAGAGACTGAAGGGAGACCTTAGCCAGCAGTGAGGCGGATAGACAAAATTTCCATTCGCAGCTGCTGGTCACAGGGAGAGAAATCTGACCCCCTCAGTGGGCTTGCGATCTGATGGGCTTGGCAGCTCGCAGACCTCAGGTGGAGCCAAGGAAGGGCTGGCTCTCCAATACCCCTGCAAAGTCCAGACCAGAAAGCCACCTGGCTGCCAGAGGTTATTTTAAGGGTGGCTGAAACTTATAACGTGGGTGGACTAGGATTTGAAGACCTAGCAGACCTTGGAAAACCAAAACAAGTTGACTCGTTCGTGGCACGAGGAGATTGGACTCAAGAGAGTGGCTGGCAATGCATGTACTGAGAGGGACTTGAGGCACCGCCATTATTCTCCCTGCATCCACTAAGGCGGGGCCTCAGAGACCAGGCCCAGAGACCCAACAACCTGACATTGAACCCCGCCCATCGGTGCTGGAGAGCTGGATTCTTCTCTTTGTGCTGTTTTTAAACTTTTGTTATTCAATTTTTTCTATCTTAATTATTTTTAATTTTTAAGCTTCAATAATTTTCCCCTTATTTTTTCTTTTCTATTTTTCTATTTCATCCTTCTCTCCCTTTTCCCCCCTGGAGTCTGGGAAAGACCAACATTTAACACTGCTGTGATTAGATCAACCCTTACCATCCCGATATTTTTCTCTTATCTCATTCTTATTTTATCCTCTGCAGGTTTTAGGCTCACAGACTCCTTTATCTCTGGCTGTCTCTGTGCCCCCGGTTTTTTTTTTCCTTTCTCCTTTCCTGTCCTCTCTTTTTTTTTCCTGCTCCCCATTTTTTCCTTTCCCATTTGGTTTGCATGCTTACCGAATCTGTCAGTGCATTTGTGTGCTTGTGTTCCCTGTGTGTTTGTCTGTTTTCCTTTTCAGGGCTACCTCAAAAAACAGGCCAAAACACACATAGTGGAAAGTCTCAAATATCACTGAGTAAGGAAATATATTAACCACAAGCACAACAAGAGAAACTGAGAGACACCATTAAAGGAACATCTCCTGAAATGACAGGCCCTGTACAGTCAAAAGTGTCTCCTTTAATAGAGCCATACTAACAGGCACACAGTGCAGAAAGAGCTTTTAAAACTGATAACACACAGAAAGCTAGCCAAAACGGTGAAACGAAAGAACTCTCCTCTAAAGAAACTCCAGGAAGAAATCACAGTGACAGAACTGCTCGAAACAGACAAGAGCAACATAACTGAACAAGAATTTAGAACAATTCTCATAAAATTAATCACTGGGCTTGAAAAAAAAAGCATAGAAGCTCAGAGAAGACATTGATTCAAAGACTAGGAACCTTCAAAATAACTGTGACGAATTAAAAAAAAAAAAGGCTATAAATGAGGTGAATAATAAGATGGAGGCTGCCAATGCACGGATTGAAGAAACAGAGAGGAGAATAGGTGAATTAGAAGACACAGTTATAGCAAAAGAAGAGGCCGAAAAAAAGAGAGAAATTGATACAGGAACACGAAAGGAGAATCAGAAAACTGAGTGACACAACCAAACAGAACAATATCCATATCATAGGCTTCCTAAAGAGGAAGAAAGAGAAAAAGGTGCTGAAGGAGTGCTGGACCAAATTATACACGAAAATTTTCCCAATCTAGGGAAAGAGAAAGACATTAAATTCAAGAGACATACTGAACTCCCCTAAGACATAACGTAAACCAACCTTCAGCATGACATATCATAGTGAAACTGACAAAATATAAAGAGAGAATTCTGAAAGCAACTAGGGAGAAAAGGGCCTTAACATACAAAGGGATACCTATCAGAGTGGTTAAAGACCTATCTACTGAAAGGCCAGAAAGGAATGGCAGGAAATCTTCAATGTGATGAACAGGAAAAACATGCAGCCAAGAATTCTTTACCCAGTGAGCCTGTCATTCAAAACAAAAAGAGAGATAAATGTTTTCCCAAATAAACAAAAGTTGAGAGAATTCATCACCATCAAGCCAGCCCTACAAGAAATCCTAAGAGGGACTCTATGACGAAAATGTAGCAAGGAATATAAGGTACCAGAGATATCACTCCAAACATGCACTCTACAAGGAACACAATGAATCTAAACCCACACTTTTCAAGAATAACACTGAATGTCAATGGACTGAATGCCCCAGTCATATGACACAGGGTAGCAGAATGTATCAAAAACCAAAACCCATCTATTTTCTGTCTACAAGAGACTCACCTTAGACCTGAAGACACCTTCAGATTGGAAATAAGGGTTTGTAGAAATATCTACCATGCAACTGGACACCACAAGAAAGCCAAGGTAGCTGTACTTTTATCAGACAAACTGGACTTTAAAGTAAAGGCAGTAACAAAAGATGAAGAAAGACATCATTTAATAATTACAAGGTCTCTCCATCAGGAGGAGTTAACAATTATAAACATCCATGCACGGAATTTGGGAGCTCCCAAATACATAAAACAATGAATCACAAACAGAAGCAATCTTATTGATAAGAATGTGCTAATTGCAGGGACTTTAATAACCCACTTACAACAATGGATAGGTAAAACAGACAGAAAATCACTAAAGAAACAATGGGCCTGAATGGCACACTGGAACAGATGAAATTAATAGATATATTTAGAACTCTGCATCCTGAAGCTAGGGAATTCACTTTCTTCTCGAGTGCACATGGCACATTTTCCAAGATTCATCACATACTGGGTCATAAAACAGCCCTCCATAAATTCAACAGAATTGAGATCATACCATGCGCACTTTCAGATCACAATGCTATGAAACTTGAAATCAACCACAGGAAGTCTGGAAAACCTCCAAAAATGTGGAGGTTAAAAATGACCCTACTGAAGAATGACTGGGCAAACCAGACAATTGGAGAGGAAATTAAAAAATATATGGAAACAAATGAAAATGAAAATACAGTAATCCAAACTCTCTGGGACACAGCAAAGGCAGTCCTAAGAGGGAAGTTCATTGCAATCCAGGCCTATTTCAACAAACTAGAAAAAGCACAAACTCAAAACCTAACAGAGCACTTAAGGAAACTAGAAAGGGAGCAGCAAGAGCACCCCAAACCCAGCAGAAGAAAAGAAATAATAAAGGTCAGGGCAGAATTAAAAAAGATAGAATCCACAAAAACAATTGAATAGATCAATGAATCCAAGAGTTGGTTTTTTGAAAAACAAAATTGATAAACCTCTAGCTAGGCTCCTCAGAAAGAAAAGAGAGAACACTCAAACAGACAAAATCATGAATGAAAATGGATCGATTACAACAGATCCCTCAGAAATACAAGCAACCATCAGATTACTATGAAAAATTATATGGCAACAAACTGGACAATCTAGAAGAAAGGGAAAAATTCCTAAACACACATACACTATCAAAATTCAAACGGGAAGAGATAGAAAAGCTGAACAGACCCATAACCAGTGAGGAAATCGAATCGGTTATCATAAATCTCCCAACAAATAAAAGCCCAGGTATGGATGGATTCCCAGAGGAGTTCTACAAGAATTTTTTAAAATAATAGTTTATTGTCAAATTGGTTTCCATATAACACCCAGTGCTTCTCCCCACAAGTGCCCCCCCTCCATGACCATCATCCCCTTCCTCCCTCTCCCTCCCCCTTCAGCTCTTGGTTCCTTTTCAGTATTCAATAGTCTCTCATAATTTGTGTTCCTCTCTCTCCCCAACTCTCTTTCCCCCTTCCCCTCCCTTCAAAAACGAAGGAGGTAGCAGATACCATTTTCCTTTTCTGTCCTCCAGCAAAAGAAAAAAAAAAGCCTTCTGGGGGAGGCAGAGAGGTATAAATCCTCGATAACAGTGTGTCATGACCATTAGTTCACCTGTGGACTCTCACTCTAAGCCTGCTAGACTCATACCTAGTTCAAGGAGAATTTTTTTTATTATTTATTTTTTAATTTTTTAATTTATTTTTGAGAGACAGAGAGAGACAGCGCAAGCAGGGGGAGGTCAGCAACAGAGGGAGATACAGAATATGAAGCAGACTCCAGGCTCTGAGCTAGCTGTCAGCACAGAGCCTGACGCGGGACTCGAACCCACGAACTGTGAGATCATGAAGAAGGTCCCCCAAAGCTCCAGAATTAGTGTGAAAAGAACTTTCTCATGTTTGACCCCTTCATTGTGTAAACTGTTGTTTATATGTTGCCTCTTTACACAGGTATCAAGTTCCACTGGTCTTATAGTCACAATATTTAGCACATCTGATTTTCAAAGTCAAACATTATAAGGATTAGTCTTCCCCATGTGAGCTTCCTTATTGGAAGTCTCACTTCTCTGATTGCTTCATGAATGTAGCTTCCTTCCTCATGCAGGTGGCCTCCCTCTGCCTTCCTCACTTATCACATGTAACTTATTTTATGTATTTAATTATGGGGTTTGTTCTACAAGTGTTTGTCTATACTCTGGCTTACTTACTTGGATGTAGATTATATTTAGTTGTAAACATGGGATGGGGTGAGTCCATGGTACTTCTACCTTGCCATCTTCCTGAGCTCCTCCTCAAGTAAAAATCAAATGAGTCTTAATTTTTTTTTCCATTCAGTCACACTCTGTATTTGATTGTAGCATTTAGTACATTTACATTCAAAATAATTATTTATAGGTATGTAGTTATATCCATTATGTTGTTTTTAGAGGTTGTTTTGTTTTGTAGTTTTCCATTCCTATTTTTTTATCTTTCTCTCTTACCTTGTGGTTTTATGTCTTTCTTTAGTGCTCTGCTTGAATTCTTTTCTCGTTATTTTTTGCATACCTACTACAGGTTTTGATTTGTGGTTAACTTTAGGTTTTTATATAACATCTTAAATGTATAGTAATCTATTGTATAGTTAGAGGTTATTTGTGTCTGGACCTATTCTAAACAAACTATATTTAAAAACATTTATTTAAATTCAAGTTATTTAATATACAATGTAGTACTGATTTCACGGTTAGAACCCAATGATTCATCACTTACATATGACACCTAAAGCTTATATGTGATAACAAGTGCCCTCCTTAATGCTCATCACCCATTTAACTCATCCCTCCTCATGCCTCCCCTCTTGTAAACCCCCAGTTTGTTCTCTGTATTTAAGAGTCTCTTACGGTTTGTCTCCTCTCTGTCTTTGTATTATTTTTCCTTCCCTTCCTTTATGTACATATGTTTCACTCATTAGTAGGATGCTCTTTAACCTCTATGTATTTGAGGGCTTCCAAATTTTTCCTTGGTTGAGTTCAAGTTTCATAACATTGTGGTCTAATAATATGCATGGTATTATCTCAATTGTTTTGTAACTGGAGGCTGATTTTTGACCCAGTATGTGATATATTCTGGAGAATTTTTGATATACACTCAAGATGAATGTGTATTCTGCTGCTTTAGGATGAAATGTTCTTATTATATCTGTTAAGTACATCTAGTCCAGTGTGTCATTTAAACCCATTTTCTTCCTGTTGATTATCTGCTTAGTTGATCTGCCCATTATTCTAAGTGGGATATTAAAGTCACCTATTAAAATGGTATAATTATGAATGAGTTTCTTTATGTTTGTGATTAATTGATTTATATATTTCGATGCTTTCAAGTTGAGGGCATACATAATTTCAGTTATTAGATCTTGATGGATATAGCCCTTAAATATGATAAAATGCCTTTCTTCATCTCCTGTTACAATCTTTTTTTAAATCTAGTTTTTCTGATATATATATGGCTACTTCAACTTTCTTTTGACTTCCATTAGAACGATAGATGGTTCTCCCTCCCCTCATTTTAATCTGCAGGTTACTTTGGTCCAAAATGAGTCTCGTGATGGGCACCTCGGTGGGTAAGTCAGTTAACTGTTTCACTTTGGCCCAGGTCATGATCTTGCATTTCATAGTTTAGAACTTCACATAGGGCTCTGTGCTGACAGTTCAGAGCCTGGGGTCTGCTTCAGATTCTCTCTCTCTCTCTCTCTCTCTCTCTCTCTCTCTCTCTCTCTC
>PISW01009673.1:0-57950 GCA_004023785.1 Mungos mungo | reverse complement strand
GGGGGGGGTGGGGGGAATCCAGAGAAAAACACTGAAGGACAACAAGTCTGGGAGCAGCACATTCTGAAACTCACCTACTGTTCTGGCTGCCCTTTTCATCTCCCTTTTAACCAGATGATCATTTGACAAACTGCCACAGTAATCAGCTTGCTTTTGGTTATTCTGCTTTAAAAGTGTCTAAAGCTTATTTCCTAGCACCTGAGGCAGATCTACTGGCCAGGAAGGCAGAGAGCACAGACCAACCATAGTAGCTAGAAACACCTGGCCTGGTGGGAGCTAAGAGCTTGCCTGAGGCCACGCAGCCTGGAAGGCAAGGCTAAAGGAAGTCCTGGCCAGGTCAGCAAACCTCTGTTAGGGATTCTAGTAAGTTCTGACTTTTCCTTGTGAGTGATGATTGTGAGTTAAGTGGTAAAACTCCCTCGAATGCTGGTTTTCTGAGCACAGAGACTGTTGATGCAGAGCACGGTGTATCACAGGGCTCGGTGCATAGGACCTGGTGCGTGTTGGGCTCTAACTGTTACAGAGTATTTTTAAAAAGTTTAAAGGACTCAGTGGGAATCCGTTGAATCAAGTTTATTATAAGGAACCTGAGGGCGCCTGGGTGGCTCAGTTGGTTAAGCATCTGCTAGATTTCGGCTCAGGTCATGATCACAGAGCCCCACGCAGGGCTTTGTGCTGACAGTGCAGAGCTTGCTTGGTATTCTCTCAATCTTTTTCCCCCTCTCTCTGCCCGTCCCCTGCTCATTCTCCCTCCCTCCCTCTCTCTCTCTCTCTCTCTCTCTCTCTCTCTCTCTCTCTCTCTCTCTCTGTCCTTCTCTGTCTCGCTCAAGATAAATAAATAAAAAGAAAAAAGAATCTGAAGTAAGAGAGTGTTCAAGAAAAATTTAAAAAAAGATTGGCCAACAATGTTTGATGACTTAGGGAGGAAGATTAACCATAAGACTGGGCAATTTAGGGGCTGATTTGTTGAACTTTGCCAGCGATGTCCACACATGGAGTGGGAGCAGAGGCAAGACCGACTGGAGGTGAGACAGAATGTAAGGCAAGTAATGTAAGGATTGTAGGTATCTGGTAAAAATGATTTGGGGAAGCAGCTTAAGGGAGGATGCACCTGGTGTGAATGCAAGGTACTGAGTGAAAATACAAAACAGAGACAGCTGATCTGAACTTTGAATTACGGGGGGGGGGGGGGGGGGGGCACGGCAGAGAAATCAGCTGAGGTTCAACCTTATTTTGGTTTGCTCTGCTCTCTCCAGACTCCTCAGACCCTTCCATCCCCCTTCCCCCAAATGTTTCCCTTGTAAGGATGCAGGTCTGAAACTGACACCATGAAACAATAGAAGGGCACACATTGCCCAAGGCAAAAGGGACCACCCTTGTAACATTCTAAGGGCAGGCCTAAAGATGGAGGCTAAGACTAGTCACGCCCTATGCGAGGGTCCTGGGCCTACTCTGTGATTGGTCAATACTCTAAATGTTGTGATTGGGTCCTGCCAAAAGTAACAAATACTCTAGGCAATGTGAATGGTTAAAATTGCTGTCAATAATATTGTATAATAATAATTGGATCACTGTACCTATGTCACAATTTCCTGTAACTCCCCCTTCCCAAACTCATAAAAGGCCCTACCCTGACTTTGTTTGGGGGTCACTCACGTGGATCCAGTATGTTGTTGAAGTCTGTGAGCCCGAGTTTAGGCTGGCCGGGCCTAAATTCGTAATAAAGCCCTTTGCTTTTGCATGCATGCTTTGGCCTCCCTGGCGGTCTCTGGTTTTTGGGGGCAATATTAAAATCTGGGCACAACACCCTCAACTACCTCAGAGCATCCGCCACTGCCCAAACAAGTGGGAGGAGATACCAATGCCTCTGATGCCAGCAGGCAGCACAGGACCCACCTGCAGCCAGAAATCACAGAGGTGACTTCCCAGGACTTCATCTGCAACCTCGAGTCTATTCCTCTTCGTGATTTTTCTTCACTTTGGTTGGCGACGCATGAGCTGTCCTGGGATCAAGTCAGAAATACACGGCTCCTCTTTCAACCCCGGCCATTCACTGAAACAATTAATATCGAGTAATTTTTTAAAAAAGTAAGCTGTATGTTGAACTGTGGAGCATGACGCTTGAATTCACGACCATGAAATCAAGTTGCATGCTTTACCAACTGACTCAGCCAGGCACCCCTTAATTTGCCCAGTTAAAACCCTTACCTCCGTCCACTTTATGTTTCTCTAGGGATATTCCTAATTTTAGAGTTTGACCTGTCTCTGCTTTGATGTCTCATATCTATATTGGTTATAAGAAATATATGTCCACAGGAAGCCCCTACGATTTAAGATACTGTATGAAAAATCTGATCTTTGGATCTGCCTCATAAATTTGTAGCGGTTTGATTGGTTAAATAGAAAGGGGAACATGTGGACCCCTCCGAATGTTGATCAAATCCTCTGAAACAGCTGTCAAACATGTGTTATGTTTTCCACACCTAGTCCATAAGAAACTTTGTCCCAAACTTTTGGGAAGGTACCAAGTCCTACAGTTGTGTAGACAACACCAATGGGCTGCAGTGCCCTCAACTGTAAAGAGGTTCCTATTATCTCAAAGGACTGTTTAAAACATTTTTGTAATGTTCATTTATTTTTGAGAGAGAGAACAGAGCTCGAGTGGGGGGAGGGACAGAGAGAGAGGGAGACCCAGAATCTGCACAGAGCCCAATGTGGGGCTTGAACCCATGAACTGCAAAATCATGACCTGAGCTGAAGTCAGAGGCTCCCCTGACTATGCCACTCAGGCACCCCTCAAAGGATTGTTGTAAGGATAAGATGAATTAGCAAATGATCTAATGGTCTCTAATCTTCATTCAATGTTAGTGTCTGTCTCTCCTGCCTCCAGCCTCAGCAGGCCTTGCTCAGGGATATGTCAAGCAATATGGGTCATAGTGAGCCATATGAAACTTCTGTACTCATGTGGCCAGCCGTCTGTCACATAGTAGGGTGATAGTGACAAACATGAGTCAGAGGTCAGATTGCCCCCATCAGAGGCTCACTGTGGTCTGAACCTCTTTGCCCTCAGTGTCCTCAAGTCAAAGTGGGGAAAAAATAGTACCTACTTTGTCAGGGTATTATGAGGATTAAATAAATGTAGTTTTGGGGCGCCTGGGTGGCTCAGTTGGTTACGGGTCTGATGTTGGCTCAGGTCATAATGCCACAGTTGGTGAGTTCAAGACCTGTGTTAGGCTCTATTGCAGACAGCTCAGACCCAGGAGCCTGCTTTGTATCCTTTACCTCCCTCACACTGACCCTGCCCCGCTTGTGTTCTATATATCTAGCTCACAAATATAAATAAACAAACATTTAAAAAAAAATAGATTCAGTGTGTGCTTAATAAATGGAAACCAGGTTTTGAAAAGATGGATTTGGTGAGGAAATCAAGAGGGATGCCTGGGGCAGGACGTAAGGGGCGGGGCATGTCTGGGGCGGGGCATGTATGCAGCAGAGGAAGTCAGGGGCAGGGTGTGTCTGGGGCGGGGCGTGTCTGAGAGTGAGTGTATCTGGAATAGGGCGTGTCTGGGGCAGAGCATGCCGGGCCCTCTGTAGGGCGTGGCTACGGTGGGCCTGTCCTGGGTGTATTAGCGCAGCTCCAGCGCTGGTCACTTTAGTACTCAGAAGGACCCTGGCTGGAGGTTCAAGGAGGCTCCTTACGGTTAGTTTCTTTGGTGGGAGGCAGCCTACCTGATGCGCTGGTATTTGTAGGGTTTTATTTTCCTTATTTAAAAGTGCAGGCCTATGGGCTCACTCACTGATGTGACTACCTATGGTTGCTCTACACTGGACTGGGGCAGTGGGCTTTCTAAGAGGCTTTGGTATTTATTTATTTACTTCTGTCTTTATTTATAAAATATGTGTTTTTAACGCTAGTTTTTTTTAAGAGAGAGAGAGATAGAGACAGAGCACAGTAGGGAGAGGCAGAGAGAGAGGGGACACAGAATCCCAAGCCGGCTCTACACTCCTAGCTCTCAACACGAGGCCAGACTCAGGGTTCAAAGACATGAACTGCGAGATCATGACCTGAGCCGAAGTTGTAAGCTTAACCGACTGAGTCACCCAGACACCCCTCTTTATTTATTTATTGTTTTTTCTTACTAAATTTTTTTAAATGTTTATTTTGAGAGGGGAGCAGAGAGAGAGAGAGAGAGAGAGAATCCCAAACAGGCTCTGCATATCTAGTTTTTAGAGAGTGAGAGAGAGCAGGGGAGGGACAGAGAGAGAGGGACAGAAAGAATCCCAGGCAGGCATTCCCACCACAGAGCCCAACTCGGGGTTCCATTTTGTGAACAGCGAGATCAGGACCTGAGCTGAAGTCAAGATTTGGATGGTCACCTGACTGAACCACCCGGGTTCCCCGATTTCTTCTGTTTTCGATATACGGAAGCGTTGCAGGGCTGAGATGAATGGCATGGATGGGGTCACGATATGAGGGGGACCGTGTTGCTGGACAGGTGATCGGACAACCAGGTTCATCATACTCCTCTCCTTGAGTTTTCGTGCATGTTTAAAAGTTAACAGGATAAAAAGTTATAAAGTTGTTTCCCCCAAATGAAAAGAACTTTCCTGGAAAAATTAAAGCAGTTGCTGGATTTTAGTTTTTCCTAGTTCACAAATGATTTTTTTTTTTTTGTCAAGTTCAGAACTAATTTGTAACTTTCCAAGCCTGGGAAATGGGAGAGACTTGAGGCTCCTGTTCTTTGAGAAAGTAGATTTCATTTCTGTTTCTAGGTGAACCTTAAGTAAGGTGTGAAGTCTACCTGGTCTGCTCCAGCCTTGTCCTGAGACTTTTGCATTGTATGCTAATGAGTGGTGTGTGAGTCACCTGTCAGAGGCTGCTGAACCACAAATTGGTGGGACCCAGGAGTCCCCTGGTTCCATCCCCATCTCTGTCTCAGAGACCAAACTGCACCAGAGTGAACCCAAGCAGTGGTGGTCCAGCTGCGGCACCTTTCGGAGGTCTTCCTTGAACCTGCTGTGGGTATGGCCTTCATCCCAGGGCCCCGAGAGCAGCCAGAGATGCAGAGTGTGGCCTGCGGGGACAGTAGCCCAATGAGCCATCGGCCTCACAGCATGGATGTGAATACAGGTAAGTGGGCTCCAGAGACATGCTCCTAAGGGTCTATGAGGATACCAAAGATTGTCTGCTTGCTTGCTAATTTTATTTATTTTGAGAGAGAGCATGGGTGGGGGAGGGGCAGAGAGACTGGGACAGAAAGAATCACTGGCTGGGTCAGAGCTGTCAGTGTTCAAGAAAAACCGAACCACCAGGTGCCCCAGGGATGGGAGTTTCTTATTTGGTTTTAAGTAACTCCTAAGAGTGGGTGGGATAATGGCAGATAATTGTTATTTTTTTTTGGTTTATTTAGTTTCAAGAGAGAGAGAGAGTGTGTGTGCACACACCAGGGGGAGGGGCAGAGAGGGATGCAAAAGATCTGAGGCCAGTTCGGTGCTGAGAGTGGAGAGCCTGAGGGAGGGCTCAAACTCAAGAACGGTGACATCGATTGATGCCTGAGCCACCCAGGAGTCCCAGGGCTGATTATTCGTTCTTTATGGTATTTTCTTGTGTTATTTTGACAACATATTTCAAAAAAACACCAAAGATGTTGAGATTAAACCTGAGCTCTTGAGGCTCCGGCTAACTTGGATCAGGTTTAAGTCGTGGGAATCTATCTTCCTCCTTTCTCTGAGGCCCTAGGATTTGCAGGGCCCAGCACTGAATATCTGGCCTGAGGGCTGGAACAGACAGGGGGCCTCACCTCTTCTGCTCCTGCCCTGGGGCAATGCACTCACTGTCTTCTAACTTTGATTACACACCAACATAAAAGTGTCTAGCACCCTAGATAGGATTAGGACACTGGAAGCAAATAGTTCCTGGGGGAGCAGGGTCTCAAGGGTGAAATGACATGCTCATGGTCACAAGAAAGTGGGAAAGATTTGTCCGGAAGAGAGGGATCTTACAAAAATAAGATTCCCTATTTGTGGATTCATTCCCTAATTGTGGATTATCAGATTGGGTTCAACCTCGCTCAGAGTTGATTAGCTTCTGGTTTGTTCAGGGATCTCTCCAGACTGCCCTAATCTTCACTGAGGAAACACTTGGGGGAAACTGGAAGGAAGTTACCATTGTTTGTGTTTTCAAGATCTGCCTCGGCCACTGGATTTTCACCCCCCGTAGAATTAGCTAATCCAGTCTCCACACCTGTGCAAGTGCGAGTATCTGAGTGTTACAGATTGTGAGCTGTGCTCCTGGAGCAAGCCCCTCCCTGCAGACTGGGACTCTGAGTCTGTCTCTGCTTGCCAAGTGAGGAGAAGCCCTTCGTGAAGAAGCTGGATTTAGAAATTCCAGGGTAGTTTCGTCTCCTAAACAACCCTTAGTCTTTGTGGATTATTGTGGGATTGTTTCAGACCAGGTGAGGGAGGCCTGGGTCTTCTCCCAGTTATGGAGCTGACATGGATAGAGACCCCCAAGGCCAGGAAACCGCCTCCGGATGCTCCATTGTGGCCAGACTACCTCCCTCTCCTGGATCCAGTGAGCTGTCATCCCTGGATTTGGACTTGGGTGGTCTGGAACACAATATGGTCAAGGATCCCGTACAGTCTGAGATTCTGTGGTCCTAGTACGAACCGGGATTTATGAAAAATGCTTTGCCTGAAATTTTCATCTAATTTGTTTTTTTTTTGTACTGGCTCCCTACTTTTGATCTCCTTAGACCATGTTAACATGTGGAGAAATAGAGACTCAAAAGTCTGGTGACTCATCAGGCAGCAGTTAGGAAGGGGTCAAGTCCCCAGAGCTAAGCCAATATTTGGAAGTGGGGGGTGGCAGTTTTTGGTTATTCTGTGACTAGAGGGAGCTACTGGCTACTCATAGGAGGGAGTCAGGGATTTCATGTGGCGGGTATGAGACAGTTTTTCACAAAGAATTGTCCCCAAACGCCGATGGCTTCTCTACTGAGAATTAGCCCTGCTCTTCCTACGTGTGCCCTGTTTTCACCTGGGAAAGGAAAAACAATGAAAGTGAGGAGGAAGAAAAAAGGACCTTTCTGGCTTAGTTCAGGAATTGAAAAGCAGAAACCTGGGGCTGATAGAAAGCAGAGAGTGTCCCAAAGTTCAAAGGGCACAGGTTGGGTAGAGGCCAACTAGGATGGGATTTTTCTTTCAGGGGTTTGATTTGCGTTTCCCTAATAATTAGTAAAATTAAACATCTTTTTAAAAATTTTTAATGTTTATTTATTTTCTGTGAGAGAAGAGAGTGTGAGTGGGGGAGGGCCAGAGAGAGAGAGAGAGACAGAATTTGAAGAAGCTCCAGGCTCTAAATTGTCACTACACTGCCCGACCCTCGAACCCATGAACCCTGAGGTTATGACCTGAGCCAAAGTTGGACATTTAACTGACTGAGCCACCCAGGCCCCCCTTAAACATCTTTTCATATTCTTGTAGCTACTTGTGTGTCTTTGGAGAGATATTTATCCGAGTCCTTTGCCCATTTAGAAAACCATATTTGTTTTAATGTTGAGTCATAGGAGTTCTTTTTTTTTCTTTTTTAAAGTTTATTTATTTATTTTGAGAGAGAGAGAGAGAGCGAGTGAGCACAAGCAGGGGAGGGGCAGAGAGAGAGGGAGGGAGAGAGAATCCCAGACAGGTTCCAGGCTGTCACTGATGTGGAGTCTCACACTCACGAACCCGGGAGATGATGATTCAGGAGACAGATGCTTAACTGACTGAGCCACCCACATGCCCTGAGTTGTAGGAGTTCTTTATATATTCTAGGGATTAACCCTTTATTAAATGTGATATACAGATATTTTCTCCCATTCCTCAGGTTGTCTTTTCAATTTTATTACTTCTTTTCATGTGTAATTTAAAATTTTGATGTACTAGGACTTTTTAAATCGTGTCACTTGTGCTTTTGATGTTCTAGGAAATTGTGATTGTGAATCCCAATGTCATGGGATTTTGCCCTGATTTCTTCTAGCAGTTTTATATTTAATTCTTAACTCTTAGATCTTTGATCTGTTTTTTATTTTTTGCATATGATGTAAGTAAGGGTATAACTTCATTTTTTTACATGTGAGTATCCAGTTTTCCAACATCGTTTGTTGAAAAGACTATCCCTTCCCCTTGAATGGTCTGGACACCCTTGTCAAAAATCGATTGACCGTATATGTGAGGGTTTATTTCTGGGCTCTGTTCTATCCCATTGGTCTACATGCTTGTGTTTATTCCAGAACCACACTGTTTTGATCACTGTAGCTTTGTTGTCAGTTTTGAAATAGAAAGTGTGACATCTCCAAATTGTTATTTTTGAGGTTGTTTTGGCCCTTCAGGGTCTCGTGAGATACCAAGTGAATCTTAGGATGAATTCATTTTCTGCCAGAAATGTCATTGGGATTTTGATAGGAATTGCATTGAATCTGTAAATCACTGGGTAGTATAGACATCCTAACAGAATTTAGTTTTTTAATCCATGAACATAGATATCTTTCTATTCATTAGTGCCTTCTTTAATTTCTTTCAGCAGTGTTTATAATTATCAGTGTATAGGTCTTTTATTTTCTTGGTTGGGTTTATTAACAACAATTTTATTCTTTTTAGTTTTTTTAAATTAAACAAATTTTTTTAAGTCATCTCTATCCCCAATGTGGGGCTCAAACTTACAACCCTAAAATCAAGAGCCAACCAGATGCCCTACAATTTTATTCTTTTGATTATGTTGTAAATGGGATTCTTTAATTTCCTTTTCAGATTGTTCATTGTGTATAGAAATCCATTGGATTTTGAATGTTGATTTTGTATTCTCCAACTTTCAGTTTATTAATTCTCACTTTTTTGTAGGTAGAATTTATAGATATTTTTACATATGAGATGATGTCATCTATGAACAGAGATCATTTACTTTGTCCTTCCTTATCTGGATGACTTTTGGTTTTTTTTCTTACCTAATTGCTCTGGTTAAAATTTCCAGTACTATGTTGAATAGAAATGGTGAAAGTGAGAATTCTTTCTTTCTTTCTTTGTGTTCTTTTTTTCTTTACATTTATTTGGAGAGAAGGACAGAGTGGTGGAGTGGAGGTAGGGGCAGAGAAAGAATTGCAAGCAGGCTGTGCGCTGTCAGTGCAGAGCCCAATGCAGGGCTCAGTCTCACGACCCTGAGATGATGACCTGAGCTGAAATCAAGAGTTGGCTGCTCAACCGACTGAGCCACCCAGGTGCCCTATGTTCTTAATCTTAGAGGAAATGCTTTCAGTCTTTCACCATTGAGTTGTATGTTTGCTGTAGAGTTTTCATTTGGCATTTTTTTATGTGGAGGTAGTTCCCATCTATTCCTCTGTTGTTGAGTGAATTTTTTTTTTTATCATGAGTGGGTGAATTTTGTCAAATGCTTTTTCTACCTGTATTGAAAGGATCATATAGCATTTTTATCTTTTCAATCGCTAAGCTGGTTTATCCTTGCATTTTGGGACAATTTCCACTTGATGATGGTATATGATTTTTTAAACATGCAGTTGAATTTGTTTTGCTGTTGAATTTTTGCATTTACAAGCATTAAAATACTGGCTTCTAGTTTCCGTTTTGCATACTAACCTTATCTAGCCTTGGTATCGAGGTAATGCTGGCCTTGTAAAAATGAGCTTAGGAGAGTTCCTTTAATTTTTCAATGAGTTTGAGAGCAGTTGTGGTTGATTCTTAAATATGTTAGGTAGAATTCTCCAGTGAAATCATCTGGTCCTGGGTTTTCCTTTATGGGGAGGTTTTTGATTACTGATTACTCTCCTTGTTTTCAGTCGGTTCAGACGTTTCTTTTTGTTTCTTAATAGTCTACTTTTTTTTAATTAAGTGAGGACATACAATGTTACATTAATTTCAAGTGCATATTTTTTTCCCTCATGATTCAATCTTGATATGTTCTTTGTTTCCCAGAAAGGTATCCATTGTTTCTGGGTTACCCAATTTGTTGGTATACGTTTGTTCATAGTATTCTCTTGGAATCCTTTTAATGTTTATGGGATTAATTGTGGTCTCATTTCTGATTTTTACTATGTTTTTTAGTTATTGTAGGCAAAGATTTATCCATTTGGTTGATCATTTTAAAAACCAACTATTAGTTTTGTTGATCTTTTCAATTCATTTTCTATTCTTTGCTTATCTCTACTCCCATCTTCATTAGATCCTTTGTCTTCTAAGTATGGATTTAGTTTGTTCTTTTTCTAGTCTCATGAGGTATAAAGTTAGATTGGTGATTTGAGATCTTTTGTTTTTAATTTAATGTTTTTTCTTCCAGGGAGAGAGTGTGAGTGTAAGTGGGGAGAGGGACAGAGGGAAAGTGAGGGAATCCTCAGCAGCCTCTATGCTCAGTGCAGAGCCTGACACAGGGCTCCATCTCACAACCCTGGGATCATAACCTGAGCCTACACCAGGAGTTGGATTTCATCTGCCCACCAGACTGAGCCACCCAGGGGCCTGCTTTGAGGTCTTGTTTAATGTGCTTGTTTATAGCTATAAATTTCTTTTAGCAGTGCTCTCACTGCTTCTCATAAAGTTTGATGTGTTTTTCATTTGTCTCAAGGTATTTTCTCATTTCCCTTGTGACTTCTTTAACCATTGATTGTTTGAGTGTGCTGATTATTTTTCAGAGATTTGTGGATTTTCCAGTTTACCTTCTGTTACTGATTTCTAGTTTCATTTCATTGTGCTTGGTGTTGGGGAGGGAGTATGATTTCAATTTTTTTTTTTAATTTTTAATGTTTTTTTTACTTTGAGAGAGAGAGAATGTGTGAGGCAGGGAGGGGCAGAGAGAGGAGACACAGAATCTGGAGCAGGCTCCAGGCTCTGAGCTGTCAGCCCAGGCAGAGCCCACCACGGAGCTGGGAGTATAGACCGTGAGATCATGACTTGAGCCGAAGTTGGATGCTTAACTGACTGAGCCCCCCAGGCACTCCGGTGATTTAATCTCCTTAAATTTAAGACTTATTGTGGGACCCTAACATGGGATCCAAAGAATGCTTCATGTGCATTATGAAGAATGTACAATCTGCTATCAAGTAGAGTGTTCTGTATCTGTCAACGTCCCATTAGGCTACAGGGTTGTTCTAGTCCTGTATTTGCTTATCGATTTTTTGTTTGGTGGTTTATCCATATTGAAACTGGTGTGTTTCCTATTTCTTCCTTCAGTTTTTGTCAATGTTTGCTTCATTCATTTGGATCCTCTAAGGTTTGGCTAAATAAATAAATATTTATTTATATGTTTATTTATTTTTGAGAGAAAGAGTTTGCGCACACTAGTAGTGGAGGGGCAGAGAGAGAGGGAGACTTAGGATTGGAAGCAGGCTCTGCTAACAGTAGAGAGCCAATGCAGGGCTCAAACCCACAAACTGGGAGATTATGACCTGAACTGAAGTCATATGCTTAGCCAACTGAGCCACCCAGGTACCCCTGGGTAATATATATTTAAAATTGTTCTATCTCCTTGGGGAATTGACCCTTTATCATTATATAAGTGCCTTCCTTATCTTTTAGAATAGTTTTTGAGAAAATTTACCAACATTGATACAGATTTACTACTTTCTTTAATCTTTACAACAATTTTTTTACATTTATTTATTATTTGAGAGGCAGAAAGAGCATAAGCAGGGGAGGGGAGAGGGAGTCACCGATTCTGAAGCAGGCTCCAAGATCTGAGCTGTCAGCAGAGCCTGAATCGGGGCTCAGACTCATGAACTGTGAGATCATAACCTGATCTGAGGTCGGACGCCTATGAACTGAGCCACCCAGGCGCACCACTACTTTCTTAATCTTTATTGTTCTTCCTCCCCTCCACCTCCTACACTGACATTGTTGGTTATCACATGGGTGTGAGTTGGCTTATTTTGTATTTCTTCCATTACTAATAAGGCTACCATTTTCTAATCTGTCTTTTCCTCCATAGCTATGCTTCTTTGTTAGGCCAAGGAAATTATACAATGCCCTGACTCATAAATTTCATTTTCTCATGATAATTTAAAGATAGGCCTTGAACTCAGTAGCCGTCTTATTATTATAATAGGTATGAGGTAAGGCTCTCCTTTCTATAAATCTTATTTTATGAATGGTTAGCCAGTGGATAGTCTTTTTTTTCCTCTAGATACTATCACTATTCCCCAATACTTTTTCTTTCCATTTCTAGGTTCTCCTGGATCTCAAAGTGAAGATGGTCATAACAAAGGAAAAGAAGTGAAAGTGAGAAAAGGACATGGAAAACCCAGACGTAAATTTACTGAGGCTGAGTTGGACCTTCTGAATTACACATTTGAAGAGAATCCTTATCCTAATTTTATCACTCGAAAACAGCTGGCTGAACAAATCCATTGTCAAATATATGTAATCGACGTAAGTAAAATATTCAAAGTTTTCCATTTATGTCTTTTGTAGACAATTAGAAAATGTCAAGAATTAAGAAAAAACTGAATAGTATTTCATCTCATAAGAAAAACTGTTGTTTTCTGGGTCACTTTCCTTGTTTATTTCAATGGGGGTGTGAATATGGTCTGTGTTTCCTGGAAAAATAGACAATTGTCAGACAAGTCTGGAAGCAGAAACCCATTAAGAGCCTATTACAATGATCTAGAATTGGGACAATGATAGTCTGGACCAGGGTGCTTATGGAAGTAGTGAAGCTGGAATGCACTTGTTATTTTGAAGGAGAAGCTGATAGTTTGTTGAGAGATCTCCACATTCTGTCTCCTGCGTGTGCATAAGGAGGGCCCCAAAATGTTAGCTTAAGCAAATGGACCATCAGAGTTGCCTCTAAGATAAGGAAGGCTGGGGAATGGAGGTTTTATGCCAGAGGCCCTGGGAATTGCACTTTGGACATAGGACACATTTGGGATGCTGATTAAACCTCCAAGAGGAGATAGTAGGTAAAGAGTAGGATACACAGGTCTGAAGTGCAAGAGAAAGGAGTTGTCTGGATTGGGTCCCGCAACTTGACATCACATCTCCCAGGGTTAGAGGTGCTGCACGATCATTTGCTACGTGGACCTATATCATGTTCAGGGAATGTCTTCTGTTATGACTTTGGAAATGATTGGTGATAGCGGCAGGAAATTATTTAAAAATTACAGTCTTTTGTAAAATACATGCAATTAAGAAAATGGTCATTTCTCTTCTGTTACCGTCCATAGATTGATAGATTTTTTAGTTGCTTGACCATTGGCCTATATCTTAGGGAGCTTTGGTGTATACTATGGAAGCCATCATGTTAGATTATCAAAGTTTGAACTGGGAACATTGCAAAGGCAAATAAAAATCCATGATTTCAGTACAAATAAGTAGAGAAGGGATTGTTTCATAGGTGGATTCCTAACAGGAAGTTCACAAATTTGGCCACTGAAAGTACACTAAGTTGACTTGAGGTGCATGGAGAAGATGCCCATGGGTGCTCAGGAAGCCAGTACTGCTTACGCGAAGATCCCTCGTTTTTTGGTTGAGTCCTCATGAGATGATCTTCTGATTGGCCCTATAACTTCTGACAACTTGACTCTTGCAACATAACTTTCTGTTAAATTATCTATGTTGTCAGTTGTGAGAATGAGTATTTGGAGGTGTCAGGTTCATTGTGCATGGAGTTTTCTGTGAAGCAATCACTCATGAATGGATCAGAGATCCTTGTGGCTTCAGGCTACTAATGGCCTAAAGCATTCCTGAACTTGGTGACCAGAGATTCTAGGAGTGAGCAAATGGCAAAAGGCTGCCCCTCAGACACTGTTACCTATACTGTGCGACAGACGGACCTACAGTACCTACGGCTTCTTAGAATGGATTGTCTAAGAAAGCATTGTATCATTTCCACTTTTCCTAAAGTCCTAGAGATTATGATTGCCATGTACAACTATCCCCATTGTAGGGAGGGGAAAAAGTGGGAGATTGAAGGTGCTAAAGGAAAAACTTAGGATTATACAAAATAGGCAGTCACATTATGAGTCAAGCTCTTATGTGTAGCCTTTGAAAATAATAAATTTCAGAACATAATTTAGAATAAAATGAGGTGAGAGTTCATTCTGGTGTGGCAGCCTGAGTAAGATTAAATTGTCGTGTGGGGAAAATTCAGTGTGTTTAGGAAGCAGCTAGGAGAGAGTTGTGTCTAAATGCAGAAGAGGTTGTGAACAGGTTGGGGGAGACTTTGGCTGGCCCAGGTTTGCACTTACAGAAGGGCCCCTACAGGCTGTAAAGGCGGTTGGTTTTGGCATTGTGCACCGCGTGACTCCCCGGATCACACGTGCGGCCCCAGGAAAGACAGCCGTGATCTTCCATGTCTCACTTAAGGTCAGGAGGAAAGTCAGTGAGGGCACTGAGACAGGGCTTAACTACAACATTCTCTCCTACGTTATGGAAATATGTTGTGCAATGATGCCAGCTAAGTCAACGTTATAAATTGTCTCTTTTCTCTTTAGAACTGGTTCCAGAACAAAAGATCCCGACTACCGTCGAGAGAGAAAAAGAGAATATCTGCTGCTAAAAAACAACATCTGGTCCCTAACCAGACTCACTCATGTCTCAGCGTCCAGGACCTCCAGACAGGACCCCCCGGGGCCCCTGAGCAGACCTGCTCCTCTCCCCAAGATGCTATTCCAGGAGGGGCTGCTTATTTCTGTCCTGAGACACAGTGGGCTCCCAGTCAACAGGTTGGCTTGGGGGACACTGTGGTCCCAGACATTGCACAGGAACTGAGCTATGCTTTGGAAGGCCAAGGTGACATGGGAAGTGGACTTTATCCTAATGATCCATTTTCTAGCTCTGAATCAGCAATCTCTTTTTATCCTTCTACTTCCTCATCTGGTCAGTATTTCGAGAACTACAGGCCAGGGCCAGGGGACGGCTGGGATTCAAGGGCCCCCGTCCTGCAGCATGTTTCCAGTATGCATGGGGAGAGGGAGCAACAGCTGGAGCAGGCCTGTGGCCCTTATTCATTGTGTCAAGGACCGCAACACAATGCCGATGTCCTTGATAGCAGCCTCAGCTTCAGCAATATCGACACAAACTGTGTTCCTGGATCAGCTTGTGTGCCTGAATCCTGGGGGTTTAGGACAGCAGATGGCCTCCCTTCAGTCCCAACAGCAGGGTGGTGACTGCTATCTCAAGTGAGTAGCACTCTGGTCTCCGCTAGTGCTGCTGGGGCAAGACAGGCTTTGGGAGGGAGGGTCTGCAGAGGTCCACCAAGAATGTTGCTCTAGAAAATGGTTCTAAGTTTCAGAAAAACAACAAGCATAGGCATCCCATGGTCATCCACACAGCAGCCCAAGGCGAAGACCTCTCCAGAGCCTGAACATAAGCACTATCTGCCAGAGGGCTCCAGGAACTGTTGATCCCTTTTGGTAGGGACCAGTGTCTCCCAGTTCTCCACCCCTGCCTGTGCATTCGCAGTGCCCTGGGGAAAGCTGGCCTAGACTGTGGAGCATAAAACCAACATTAACAGGCAGAAGACACCCATCAAACAGCAGTCGCCAAACCCAGAGCAGTTTGTGTTTCAGAAGAAAGAGGCCCGTGTGTGCACTTGCCCCAGAGAGTGTACCCCCGCCCACCTCAGAGATGAGCTCCAACTAGAACGACAAGGATATGAAGATTCTTCCCCTGCAGTAGCCTGCAAAATAAGTCATGTCTCCTGCATCTCTCCAAGGCAATATGAGATACAAATCTGCTTCACTTTCCAAATATTTCCCATTTGTTACTACAATAAGATTGAGAGTAGATGAGAAACAGCAACTCTGAAGCACTGTGATGAGGGTGATATGCACAGTCACTTTGCACAGCTACTAGGAACATTTATGAAAGTTGTAAATGTCTGGCAACTCTGCCACTGCATGTATCCTTTAAAAAAAGAGTATGTGCTTATAGAACAGAGCCCCAAATAAGAAATATATAGGGTGATAATATAGCACAATTAAAAATAACAGACTAGGACTATATAGTTGGAAGTTCTGGTATACAATGTTCAGTGGAAAATCAGGTTGCCTACTTAGTTTTATTGTGTGATATTTATGAAAATGAAAATAAAATAACTACAGCGGTAAATAATATTATTCCTGGATATGCATACATATGCAGCAAAAACAAAAATATGGACTGGATTTATATTTATTGAATTATGGAGAATTGCATTTGGGTAAAATGGGAATGGAAAGAATAACTTTTATATTATAAAGAATAGCTTATATACACTGATTTACAATGGTGATGGGTGGCATCGTTGTGTATATGTCTCTAATTCACATTCAGTATGGTATTTGCTATATTACGTATTATCAATTTCTGCCAATGCAGTCCATTTACTTCTAATTGGCACAGTTTAATTTCTCCTCTTCTATAGATTTTGAAGTTTGTTTTTTAGATTTGGGGGTTTGTAATTTTCTTTTTCAAATGATTTCCACAATATATTTTTAATTCTGTTACCTGTTTGTGTAGTGATTTAGATAAGTTTTTCTTATATTAAATTTTATTTCTTATATTAAATTTCTTATATTAAAGAATGTGTGTTTTTGAAATAATCCAATTAGTCATGATGTGTATACTTACGTATTGCTGGGTTAGAGTTGCTAATGTCTTGAGTAATAGTAATCAAATTAATCATCTATGTTAATCATAAACATCTATTTTCATGAATGAAATGGCTTTTAGTAATTTTCTTTACTGACATTATCTTTAGGCACTTAGATCATGTTAAGCTAGCATTAGAATTAATTATGTATGGTAACTCTTACTAATCTCTAAAATCTTGTGTAAAACCTTATTCCTTCATTAAATGAATTTCCTAATGAATCTGTTTGGTGTGATGTTTTCTTTATGGGAAGAGTGTGGACTCCTAACTAATTCCATATTTAAATGATGACAGGACACCCATTTCTCCTTGAGCTATTTTTGGCAAGGTGAAATTTTCCCAGATATGTCCCCCTCACCTGAATTCTCAAATTTGTGGCCATAAAGTCATTGAAAATATCCCCTGCATGCCAGAGCATATGTAGTAATGTATTTTGCATTTTACAATTCACATCTGTGCTTAATATATTTTTCTTTCTTTGGCTCAGTTTTGGAAAGACCCAGGTAGTACTATGGGACCTCATTTCCTTGTTGACAGGAATTCCGGAGGCCAAGGAGGGTGCTAGGAGTGGGGTTCGTTTGGGGTGAAGTCCCTGGGGACCAGCCTGGCACCCCCGCCTTGGGCGGGTCCTGCTCCCTCAGGGCTATCTGAAGGTGCCTGCTCCCCAGAGCTCCCAGCTGCTGCTCTCAGACACCCACCTGGGACACAGGCATCCGAGCAGGAGCTGGTGGACGACCGGGGTCGGAATCCAGGCTGGGGCTTCTGCGGCTTTCTTCCGCAAGAACACTACATCCATCCTATGTGTGGAGGGGAGCACAGGGACCCAAGCAGTGAGTCCTGTGGCTCTCTGACCACTGCTCCTGAGAACTGGGGATCAGAAGTGTCAAGTTCTGGCATGCTTGGTCAGGTCTAGGTAATTATCTGTGGCTCAGCAAACATGTGGTCACAAAGAAGTCCTACAGGAAATTTCTGTCAACTTACAGGAGCTCCATCTGGATCCTCTGTCTTCATTCCCTTCAGGCCCTGATAGCCCCTCACAAGAGTGTTGTGAAATGGTGGTCACAGATCTGCTGTTCATTCCCTCAATAATAGAGGAAACCAACACAAGGTCTTGGAAGTATGCCCCAAGATAAAGGCACATCAGGAATATCTGCCTATATACATGTTCGTTGTACAATTTTTAAAAGTCAGTTTGATCATTCCCTGGACAGAGACAGATGGAAAGGAAGAGTAGGGAAGCAATCATGATTTGGACAAAGTTTGTATTAATGTCTTTGTAGTACATTCTATTCTATAATAAGGATTCAAATTCTAGTTGTAAAGGAATCAAATAGTTCTCTTTCAAGAGATTTAGCAAAAGGCATTGTCAAAATATGTTTTATGACTAAAATTGCCCTGGGACCACGCACTGACCTCAGGACATTGTTTCTTTGACTGGAAAGAAACTCAGGTGAAAAACAATGTAAAACTACTATCATTAAAAGAGATTTTATGGGGTAGCATAAAATATGGGTGGCTCAGTTTGTTAGGCGTTGGACTTGAGCTCAGGTTGTGATCTTACGGTTTTTGAGTTCGAGCCTTTTTGTGAGACTCTCTGCTGCCAGTACAGAGCCTGCTGTAGGTCCTCTGCTCCCCTCTCTCTCTCACTCCCCCACTCATTCTCTCTCTCAAAAAAAAATTTTTTTAAGATTTCATTAAAAAAAGAAGATGTGAAGAATGTGTGAGTTCTGCACAAGTTGGGGCACAAGGAACACTAAGGGCCTGGGTGCTTCCATGTGGGCATCCTGTACTGTGGAGCGCTGGTCCCCTCCCTGACAAGGTTTGTCCCAGAGCCGCCCTTCAACAACTTGCCCCTTCCCTTCCTACCCATTACTCCCTGTTATTTTGTTTCTAGCCCTTTCCTTTTCTGACATTATTTAATGATTTGCTGCCTTGTTTATGTTCTGTCCTCCCCACCTGCCGGAAGCCTGCTCAGGCTGGTCCAGGGCTCCCTGAATGGGTAGCAGTGGACGGGAACATGAGAGAGATTCACACAGTTTCTTTCTTTCTTGACATCATCCTGGCATCCTCTTCTTCTATCATCTCCTATCTTCTCCTATCTCACCATGTTTTGGGCCTTTATTTATATACTCACGACCTCAAAAAGTGGAATTTTTACAAATAATTTTCAGTGAGAAAGATGCCTTGAGAAGTGTGCAGAAACAGGTTTTACAGAGGCATTTCTTCAGAACTGTTCTAATTACAATGAGGTAACTTACACATCATAGGATAACAGGATATTCTCAGTGAAAAGCAGATAACATACACATTTGTTTGAACCAGTAGTAAATCTTACAACTAAGAAGATAGCAGGATGTTTTCAGTGAGAGGCAGATAGCAATCACATTTTATAACAATGATGCTAAAATTCAGGCAGAAACTGGGCTAGGAGGCATTCTATTTGGCTCACAAGAGGAATAATATATTCGAGATGGTTAGTAAGTAAACCTTTTATCAGCCTTGTTCTTTGATGTTGAAGGTGTAAGTGCCATAGGAGCCCTAGATTAGCTGGCCTTTGCATATGAGCTTAAGTTGTAACTACTCTTACCCATCCTCATAATGGGCACCAAATTAGCATACGTATGCCAGTAATTTATGCCTGGCTCTTGTTTGTGTCTGTTTCCTAAGTTAGGCTTCTAATCTCAGGGTCAGGGTAAACATTCATGTGTTCTTTAACCCCCTTTATTTTCCATGTCTTAAGTTTGTGAGGCTCAGTAGAAGAGCCTTTCCACAAACATCTGCAGTGTTTTGCTTAACTTCCTCTTTATAGAGATGGGGATATGCTTCTTCCCATGAGGCATCTGGGGAATATAGGTCTGATTTGGAACTTGTGAGGTGTAATAAATAGCAATAGGTTTAATTTTACATGAGCAGTGGAAGGAGATGCCAGTTTCCGCCCCTGTGGCAGGAGCCGTGCTACGTCTACCATTTCCTTACTGTGACCGTGTCATCCAACAAGGCCGGTGTGGCTCCCAGCACCCACCCTTCCCCACTTCTGTCCATTAGATTTTGTTCCACTGGGGCAGGGATTATAAGCATTGTGCTGACCACTGTCTCAGGATTTAGAATGGCACCTGAAATGTGGCAGGTACTTAGTAATTTTCTAAAATGTAAATGAGTACCTTTATTTCTAAGTATATGCTGTAATTTATTTAAGGTATAAAAAATGATCTAACCAAATATTTTCTATAATATCATTGAGAGTGTGATACCCAGATTTTAATATCGCCCCCAAACACCAGAGACCACCAGGGAGACGGAATCACCCATGCAATAGCAAAGGGCTTTATTACGAATTTAGGCCCTGCCAGCCTAAACTCGGGCTCACAGACTGGATCCACGTGGAGCGAGCCCAGAGCATGGGGGGGGGGGGTAGGGGCTTTTGAGTTTGGGAAGGGGGAGTTACAGGAAATGGTGACACAGGTATATTGACAGCAGGTTTAACCATTCATTGATACTTTTGGTGGGGGCCAATCACAACACCTAGAGTATTGACCAATCACAGAGTGGGCCCAGGACCCTCCCGTAGGGCGTGACTAGTCTTCACCTCCATATTTAGGCCCCCCCCTTAGAAATATTAAAGGTGTTCATGGAGTCAGTTTCAGACTTTGTCCTTACATTCCTCCCTCTGTCTTGTAACTGACCCAGTCCTGGGGCAGCTATGTTACCATTGTTCTGGATTAAGGCTACATGCTCTTAAGACCATTAACTGAATAACATTTACATGCTCTTTGATAAGCCCCCAAATGTTATGATCTTATCAATGATACAAGAGCCAAATGTTAAAAGTATACCAATTTTGGTTTTGGCTTCTCGTTCTTTTTCTCTCTTGTGGTGGCCGCGAACCACAGCTAGACTATCCTGTACAATTCCTGAGCTACTGGCATAGAAGTAACATTGTTCCTCGAAAGCCTGGCATAGACCTCCTTGGTGTAAGGGGAATTTCTTACCCTGTAAAGGGCATAGGGAAGGAGAGTTTACCCAATTTCCACGTCTCCATGGTTAATTTGGTAAGGGTCTTTTTTAGGGTTTCTGGTGCTGCCTGATTTACAAAAGTAAGAATGATAGCCAATTTGTTCAGGATCCTTGGGCGTATAAGTGCAATACGCCTTTATGATTCTTTCTATATATTACTATCCTTAGCCAAACTGGTGGGCCATCTAGTGGCCACTCAAAGACCCGCCCCATGAGAGTCTGTTGGTAGAGGCGTAGGCTCCCCCAACCTTTTGTCGTGTTGAAATCCCATGCCCGGATCAGAGGCAATTAATACCAACAGAATGTCCTATCAGGAACTTTTGCTGTTTCCCCAGCTTTCTGGGGCAACATTTGCCAGTCCGATGGCAAAAAGACAGGACAGTTTATTTTACTGGACCGATGATTCCTCAGGCTTCTGCCGTGCTAGACCAGCCAGCTTCCGGGATGTGGCTGGAGCAGGGCTAGAGATCCCTGGAGTCAGAGTCTTTTTAAGGATCAGTTCAAGCTGATCAACTGGATCTGGATCACCTCACCAGGTTGAGGGTTTTTCTGAGTCGGTCCACTTAACCCCAGAGAGATACCTGAAACTTTAATAGGGGCTGAACTTCTTGTTTAGTTGCATATCTGTGAATTCCACCTTTAAGTCTTTTGAAGAGGCGTGACCCCCATTTTAAATTATCATGCTCACAGACTAACAAGCCTGAGATCCAACAACAAATATTTAAGGACACTCAGAACTAGACTTACATTTACAGTAGTGTATTGTTGAAACATAGTTTTTCTCTCTAAAAAAACCTCCATTAGCAGAGATAGCCAAATCGAGACTAATGCACTGGTGGAACGAGTCCATTCTTAACAACCCTGGCCTAATTATTTACATAAGCTCAGCAAGAATAAAGATTGTTCATGAGGATTTTATAAAGCTTGCTTTGCTGGGTCCTTGTATAAGGAATCTCCAGGTTGAACTCTTAGTAGCCACTCTGGGCCAGAAGCCAAGCCTCGCACTTTCCATCAGACAGGCCTGCAATACCTGTTGAATTGGGCCAGTTCCTCTTCCCGAGGTTCCCAACATATGCTGAGGTTCCTGCACCTGCCAGGAAGTGACTTTCTTTACCCACCTGGGGAGACTGCTGGGAACTCTGTGAGCAAGGTATCCAGCCAACATTTCCATGAGGCTTTATGGCTCCACGTTCCATAAAGTCAACCTTAGTTCCTTAAAGCTGTCAGGTCATATCTGTGCCTATGCATGACTCTCAAATAGGACATTCCAGTCAAAGCCTTGGTCAAATAACCAGTATTTCCAATGGTGTCCTACTAGAAAATGAACAGATTCTTATTGAACTTATGCAAACAATTGTAATTGCCATGAAAGAAAGACTACTCACTGTGAGTTTTTGAATTTCAGACGGTTTAAGTAGAGAGAAAAGATAAATGCTCTAGATTACAAATGCTTTATAACATTTCTGAATATCACAGATTTCTCACAAGAACGTTTCTTAATCTGGATAAGCAAACATTAAAGGACCAGCAATGTTTCTGACAAGAGTCAAAAAACTATAATCTCCCATGTTTCTAATTTTTGTTTAGGTTCAACGCAGCTTTTAGCTCTGGAGGTTTCTACCCATTTTAGTATTAATCTTAAAAGATGTCAATACTGCATTTGTCCCCAAACTCCTTACTACAACTTCCCTCGAAGAAGAAACACATTCTGTGACAAGATCTACCAAAACATTAAGGCTTTAGTAACTGCATATATATTTGAGCAGTTGCAGCATTTACCCATGTAATATACCCTAAGGTTTACCACTGTACAACAGTGTTTTTCAAGTCACTTGGCATCCTAAACGAAAGGGCCTAATTGGTCAAAAGACTTTTCTACCATTTGAATAGGGGGAAGTTTGTTAAAAACCTTAGGAAGTTACAAAGCACATCCTAAATAGACTTACAAATGGTTACAAATCTGAAAACAGTATTTATTTAACCAAAGTGGCAATAAAAGATCTTATTTGCCTTTGGGATCCTTCAGCAAAACCTAAGTCCTTTTTTTAACCTCAGAGAAGTTTGAACTAAGCAATCAAAGACCTGATAAAGGTAAGACCTAAAGCTTTTGTCTTCTTAACAAAAGAGAAGCCTTCACTTACACAGTCTTAACAAGAGCAGACCAAAAGTCCGGAAAAACTTGTCTTTTGAAGGAGAGAAAAGCAGAATTTTAACCTTATACCAATATACCTTTAATATTCCATTTATCCCAACCTCACACATAAAATTTCTTTTTAATGATTTGCTTAACGGAACCTTCAGCAATTTTCCTCTGCCTTTAAACCTTTTCCCAAAGCCATTTTTTTCCAAACAACCAGTTTTATCTAAGACAAAATTACTTTCTTTTACCCTCAACAAAAATGTACTTTTATTTTTTATATCTTTCTTACATATCCCCAATTTCCTGCTATAGGGTTGCTTTTTAAAAATGTTCCCATCAGTCTGAAGTACACTTAGCAGAATTTTAACTCTAAGAAAACTTAGTCTCCAATTGAGGACTTAGTAACTAACTGAAAGATGTTTATACCAGAACTTTTCGTAGATGGAAATTTTATGAATCAATTAAGTACAAAGCAGCTTTTTAACAGTTTCAAGTATCCCCAGTTGTTTTGCCACAAGTCAAAAACACAAGCATATACGGACCTCATCCTAGTCATGAAAACTGAGACAGACCAAATTAACTGTTCCTTAGTTAATTTTGACCTGGAGATTTGATGCAAAAGTCTGACTTCCGTGGTCTTTTGTTTCTTATCCCCTAAGGCAGAGGGAGGGGAACCTGTTGCCTCTGGCAATTTATGCCAATTGGCCTCTCCCCACCCAGGTGGTACAGAAGAAAGAATGGGGGAAGGGAGAGCAAGAGGGGCAGAGGAGGAGAGTTTTCAGTTTTAAAGTTTTAGCTGTTAACCTGGGAAATGAATGAGGCAGAAGTCCTCACTTCTACAAGGCAGAGGAATACAGAGAGAGTCAGTGTCCCCTTCAGTATGACTTTATCTCAGCCAGACCAATAAGGTCTCCTTCTCTGCACAGTCCCGTAGGCTTTTCAGGATCTTAAGGATGCCCACCCATGGAGTCACAGACTTAAATTTGGCAGGCAAGCCAAACCAAGCTGCACATTCACACTCACATACACACCAGAGGTTATTACATTCCTTCCCATAGAATTTCCACAGACAAGACAAAAACAATGACAATAACAACTGGACAAACAAGTATAGAAGTGGCCACAAAACAGAGGTTTACAGATTTACTAAAGGGCCGACCGACATCTCGGTGTGGCCCTGGGGCAAGAAGTCATGACTCCAAGCTTCCAAGCCCTGCATTGGGCTCTCTGCTGTCAATGCAGAGCCCGCCTTGGATCCTCTGTCTCCTTTTCTCTCTGTCCCTCCCCTGCTCGCTCGCTCTCTCTCTCTCTCTCTCTCTCTCTCTTAAAAATAACAGATAAACATTTACAAACAGTTTTATTTTACAGACGGGTATGTCAAATCAGTGTTCTTAGATGGTCTTTCTCAGGAGAAATTCCAGATTAATTTTGCTTCAATTATCGGGAACATAAAGGGTGTTTTATTTCGCACAGCCTCAGGGAATCACAAATTACAATTTTCCACTAAAATGATAGTCATCTCCTATTTGTTATTTCACAAACAAATCACTCCACTTGGCAGAAGTTGCTGTCAGGGTAAGGGATGTACACAGGGCTTGAAGCCTGCAAGGCTGAGAAGCCCTGCTTTGCATTCTTTTTCCTAAAACAGCCCTTTCCAAGGCTTCTCCAAGGTCCCCTGCACCCCCAAAGCTGCGCTCAGTGGTGCAAACTCCCTTAAGTGCACAGAGGCTCTGTATTGAGAAGTCATCTCTGGGAATTCAGAGTGTTCTCAGAGGCAGATTGGACTGTGAAGATGAAGGCGTATTAGTGAAAATTCTGTTAAATTTCTGTTGGGATGCTAGTTAATCTTCTAAAAACTGTTCATCAATTCAGTTACATAACACACTTAAACTTTACATAATGTATGGGAAAAGTAAGGGGCAATGGCCTAAACAAAAATCATTCCCAAATAGAGTATTAGCTTGGTCTTCAATATTCACTTGTTCTATCACATTTGATAAGTTTAGGAAATCAGTCTTTAAAGGTCATATAGTTGAAGAAGTATTACTATTAGAAGAATTCAGGAAATGGAATTAGAACAATTTTTCTTTAAATGGAAACTCCTACTTGTAGTGCAGAAGACAGTTTTAGCATGGATTATTAAACTCTTGCTGGTAGCTTTGGCTTGAATTAATAAATAGAGTAATAATCCAGGGGAACCTGGGTGGCCCAGTCAATTAAGCATTCAAGTGCAGCTCAGGTCACGATCTCACAGTTTGTGAGTTCCAGCCCTGCATCGGGCTGTGTGCTGACAGTTCGAAGCCTGGAGCTTCTTACAGATTCTTTGTCTCCCTCTCTCTGTCCCTCTCTTGCTCACACTCTCTCTGTCTCTCAAAAATAAATAAACATTAAAAAAAAATGAAAGAATCCAATAGTTTTTAATATTTGAAGCCTAAGTATACTGTCAGCATTAAGCAAAATGAGTTACACTATAAGGTATGCTATATTCCTATTAATATTAAGACATTTTGAGGCGCCTGGGTGGCTCAGTCATTTAAGCGGCCGACTTTGGCTCAGGTCGTGATCTCACGGTTCATGGGTTTGAGTCCAGCGTCAGGCTCTGTGCTGACAGCTCAGAGCCTGAAACCTTTTTCTGATGCTGTGTCTCCCTCTCTCTCTGACCCTCCCTGGCTCACACTCTGTGTGTGTCTCTCTCAAAAATAAATAAACGTTAAAAAATAAATAAAATATTTTGTCTGTGTCATTAAGAATATGGATCATATGAAAGATGTCAAATACTAAAATGTCAATCCGTCTCTAAATCTTAGTGTATATAAACAGTATGGGAAAGTATGTAGTACAGTGCCTAGAAAACACGTGGTGTTCAGAAATATTAATACAAATGAAATACTAGATAGAGGACCAGAAATAGATGACATGATGTGACGACACTAGTCAGCCACAGACTACAGATCTGTCCGTGAGTGTTACTCCTGGAGAATCGGATCGGGTAGGTCCGAAACGTAACTGAGGCAGCCTTAGTTTCTCTTTCACAGCCTGGTTAGAGTTGAGAATTGTTAAGCTCACATCTAAGTAGCAGCACGTATTTTAACAAATAATTTTAATAGTGCATTTTGATGAACTAAAAATGACAACATTTAAAACTTGGACCTATTTTCCTATTGTTTAAAAGAAGAAAATGGATGTCCGTGAGTCTGTCCTGGTTTATAGGACATTCTTCTCATCACAGTTGATGACTGTTTGCAGTAGTGTCTATGGGATAATTCTCCAGCCTCAGCTTCGTGAGAACACGTTGATCCTGACAGTGATCTTGAGGTTTATATATTCAGTAACTCAATTTTATTGGTTCACTCAAAGGATGATTGCTTGTCAAAACCACGAGTGACCATACCAACTAAAATGCCAATACCATATACTAATGCTTCTGGGGGGCTGGCGAAAAGGAGCCTAGATAAGGCAGGGGACTGTTACAATAGACTGGATTAACAGAAGGAGGCTTGAAAGGGATGGCGTATTTTAAGTCATTGGTGCAGTTGTGATGAACTCACCAGTGTCCTACAAAATCATTTTACCAACATTCTCTGAACACTTTTGAGAAGACAATAACTAGCTTTGTAACCATAGGAAGACGTCTCATTTTAATGGACCCTTGAGGCTCTTTCTAAAATCACCAAAACCTATTTATCTGAAGCTTAGGGCCAGATTATTAGTCCTAGCTCCTACTGAGCTATTGAATTCAATTCTAGCTGCAAGACAATCCACTTCTAGGCTTTTGCATAAAGCTATCAAATGATCTAATTGCTTTTGAGTATATTGGGGTCCCTTCAGAAAAATCATGAATTGTAACCTTATTTGTTTGCAGGATATTTTTTGAATATGGGCTTTCCCTGGGAAAATATAGAGCCTTTTCTATTTATTTATTCAAGGAGATAACTATATTTAAGGATTGTATCACTATGATTTTCCTAATAATATTGCCTTTCTTTTCTTTTCTGATCATTTACTATGGATTTAAGGCCAATTATGCTTAAAACTTGGAGATGGTATGGCGAGAGTCTTTAGTTTCAGGGAGAAGAAACTAAAGTGGAAATTTGAGCAGTGTAAAACATTTTAAAGAGAACAAGTTCAATTAATCATTAGGAATGCCGCCTCAAGGGGGCGCCTGGGTGGTTAAGATCCTGATCTCTCAGTTTGTGGATTCTAGCCCCACATCAGGCTCCCTGCTGTCAGCACAGAGCCTGCTTCAGATCCTGTCTTCCTCTCTCTCTGCCCCTCCCTTGCTCGTGGTCTCTCTCTCTTAATAAATAAATAATTTAAAATATAACCTTTTAAAACCTTTCCTGGTTGTCGGGAGCTGCCTGAGAAGAAGAGATGTGCCTTGCACCAGAAGAGCTGCCAGAAGAAGAGATATGTGCCTCGTCCTTGCAAGATCAGCAGCCCGCAGAGCAGAGCTGTATTGTTACTTCCAGCTCTGCAGAACTGTGTTATCACTCCCAGCTCAGCAGAACTGCGTCATCACTCCCAGCTCAACGAAGCTACATTATCGGTTTCCCAGGCTCAGGGCCTGTAGACTGGGCCTTCCTATCAGTTTCCCAGGCACTGTGCTATGCTGAATCTGCAATTTTAGTTTCTCTCTTATCCTTGCCCTTGTTTCATAGCAACTGACTTACGTCAAGCTGCCCATCTCCTGCCTTTAAAAGACGTGAGTGTTCTCTCAATAAATGAGGCTTGATCAGAGACTTGTCTTGCCTCCATTTTCTGTGCTCCCTGCCCCCCAATTCTCTCTCCCTCCCTCAGGACCTGCGTTGACCTACCTGCGGGACGGGTCACCTGGTAAATACTTGTGGTTTCTTTAATAAATGACAATTTCTTAAGGTGAGTGTGTCATTCTGATCCAAACTGGATTCACAGCCTAAATGGGAAATTTCATTCTGAGATCAAATGGAGCAATTCTTGATCAATCTAAATGAGAGTAAGTTTTATATCTCCTCATATGTCCAGACAAGTCAAAAGTTTATTAATCAATATGAGCTATCATCATTAAAAGAACAACAGCATATTTGAATTGACATACCGTGTTTATCAAAGAAAAATGGAGTAGCGTTTGGTTTCAATTTCATATAACATTGCTTACCTTAACTTTCTTGCTCAGAATTGATTTTTGATTTTTCTAAAGGACTCATGATCAGCTTTAGGAAACCTCAGATTGATCTCTTTTGGAAAACAAGGAATACGTTATTTCCTGTATCTATGGCTTCATTTACAAATCTATCTATCTATCTATCTATCTATCTATCTATCTATCTATCTATCTAACAGAATTGATACTTCACCTCCAGTTGAAGCATATGGAACTGTCATACAAACGATGTTTGGAAGCAGCAAAATTTAGATGTAAGAAAAACATAAGATGTGAAATCTGCGTTATAATTTAGTCTTGAAATGTCAGAGATTGTGAGAAAGAATGTGGGAGATTTAGGATCCATGGAGGATAAGAACTTAAATGGCTGTATGTTTTTCAAGATGCTTTTTGTACTTTAGATTTTTAATTGACTGTATCATGTGTTTAATTTAGGCAGAAGGTAAGGGGAGCCTACACCTCTACTGCCAGACTCTAATGGGGGGCCTTCAAGTGGCCGCTAGACAGCCCACCAAGTTGGCTAAGGTTAATAATGTACACAGGAAAAGATGAGTCTCTGGCCGCCTTGTAAAAAGGAATCATGCAGGCATATCACACTTATATGTCCAAGGATCCTGAAAAACCAGGAAACAAATCTGCTGTCATACTTACTTTTGTAAACCAGGCAGCACCAGATATTAGAAACCCTATAAGAGACCCTCACCAAATTAACCATGGAGACTGGTGGAGATTGGGTAAACTCTCCTTCCCTAGGCCCTTTACAGGGTAAAATTCCCCTTAAACCCTAAGCCTTACTCCTTATAAAATTGTTTGGGAGACCCCTTCCCATTATTCCTAACCTTACATCAGAGTTATAATTTGTTTCGTTCCTTAAAAATGCTTCAGCACGATCAAGCCCCATCTAAAGGATGCATTAACTAAGGCCATTGACGCTGATCTAGCCTAGCTAGAAAGCTTTATTAGTCAGTTACAACACTTCTTGGATTCCTTTGCTGAAATGATGTTACTAAACAGGCGAGGGTTAGACTTATTACTATTACACCAAGGAGGGCTATGCCAGGCTTTAGGGGAATAATGTTGCTTCTATGCCAATAGCTCATGAATTGTACAAGACATCTTAGCCGTGGTCCATGGCCATCTACAAGAAAGGGCAAAAGTAAAAAGCCAAAAACCAAAATTGGTATGAAAGCCTCAACTGGTCTCCATGATTAATTAGCCTCTTGTCCACCCTGGCCCAACCCATAATCTCATTACTCCTCATAGCCCTACTGGGGCTGTGTCTGCTCCGTTGTTTTTCCAACTTTTTATAGGAACTGGTATCCAGATTCACCAACGGTGCCGCTACCCACCTGCTGCTGGTTCACCGGTACTCTCTCATTCCAACCACAAACCCAGATCATCACACCGCCCCCATCTCAGCAGGAAGTAGCCAGAGACCTGACGCCACCCCATAACACCAAAAAGGTCGGAATGTAAGAGTTACCATAAGATGGCGACCAAGCGGCCATCTGGCTGTGGGTTGGAGAAAAACATCGTGCACCAACGACCCCCACCCCTCACCTGCAGACCAGGAATGTCCCGTGCCAGTTTGAAAACAGCCAATTATGAAGCCCCAGCTTCCCATCACCCTGACAGAGGAGGCAATCTATCCCATCCCGCCATATCCCTAAAGTGCCCTTTTCCTTCTTTTCTCTCATCTCTGCCTCCATATATTAAATCTTACAGTTAGTTAAGAGGTGTCATAAAGTAAAAGTTCAATAAACGTTTTCTGTTGTCCTTTTTACGGTTGTTACACTTGAGTGACCAACGTTCCGTGGTATGGGATGAAGAGGCAAGCAAATGGCTAAAGTTCAGTTTGAGAAAGTGCAATTCATTGCATGGGCAAATTATACAAAATCAACAAAACCCAGAATGCTCAAAGCCAATTTGTTGAATCATCAGTATGCAACATCACCAAATGTGTGGAGTGTGGCTTTATACTTTAATGGGGACATGAAATAGCTTTGTCAGGCATGTTTACTTGTGGTCATGGAGTAGGTTTTCTGTTTATAGGAACAGTTTGTGACTCTTTTAACATGTCCTTTCCTGTTAATCAACCTTCAGAATTTTTACAGGATTGCTTAGCCTATTGTGTTAGTCTATTGTATTAGTTAGAGGTAGATATGGCAGGCAAAAAGCAAACGTTTATATTTTGTCCCACAAATCCAGGATTTGACTTCCAGGGCTGGTTTGGGGACTCCCATGGGACTCTTAGGCCTGTTCTCAGTTTACCCCCACTAAGCTTGTGGCTTCGTGGTCAACCCCTGCAGATATCTTCATGCCTGTGTAAATGATTTTATTCTTTTTTGTGGAATAGTAGTGCGCATTGCATACAATTCGGCAGAGATCGATGTCTCATGTGCAACCAGCATTTCAGTACAGGCCACTGGATGGACACAAATGAACATGCCTAATAATTTCCTTTGACCACACACATTGAGAAAGAAAAATAAAGGAATATCTCCTAGAGGCAAATGCAATGTCTTTGCAAAAAGAAAAAAAGAACCAGATTTGGATATAATGAACACATTGTTGCTAATCTCTGCCTAGAACAATTGTGGCAGGAGGAGGGGCTCAGTAAGGGGATTGTGGAGAGCTGCCAGAAGAGCAGCCAGGGGAAGAGATGTGTGCCTTGACCTAAGATCAGCCACCTGCAGGGCTGGACAGTGTTATCACTCCCAGCTCAAGGCCAGAGACAGCTTGGCTGGACTTTCTTATCGGCTCCTCAGACGCTGTGCTAAAACTGTGGCTTCTGTTTTTTTTGTTCTTTACCCTAGCCCCTTCACGTGACCTTGTTTCTTAGCAACTGACCTGTGCTTTCTGCTCTTTATAAGATGAATGTTTTTTCTCAATAAACTGAGGCTTGATCAGAAACTTTGTCTTGCCTCCATTCTCTGTGCCCCCTGCCCCCCAATTCTCACTCCCTCCCTCAGGACCTGCATTGACTGACCTGCGGGCCAGGTCAAGTGGTGCCCATCGTGAGTGTTTCCTGAGTAAGGGGGATCCAGTGAAGAAACCGATCAAAGAGAAAAACAAGAAGAGAAAGAGGTAACAGCCGAATTTAAAAGGAGACGGCCACGCAGAATTAGCCGTGTGGTCCAGTGCTCAAGATTTAGGGAGACGGCCATGCAGAATTACCTGCATGGTCCAGTGCTCAAGATTTAGGGAGACGGCCACGCAGAATTAGCTGCGTGGTTCAGTGCTCAAGATTTATAAGGAGACGGCCACACTGTGGTCCAGTGCTCAAGATTTATAAGGAGACGGCCACGCTGTGGTCCAGTGCTCAAGATTTATAAGGAGACGGCCACGCTGTGGTCCAGTGCTCAAGTGAGTGATCGGAATTCCTGGGGCAGGAATTAAACAAATGGTCTAAACAGAGACTCTCAGGGCACAGGGAGTAAAGGTTAAGAAAAAGCAATTATTAAAATTTTTTCAGTTCCTTCATGAAGTCTGTCCTTAAGTGTTTTTCTAAACATTGATAGAGAATAAATAAAGTGAGTAAAGTAAAGAGATTGCCCGGTTAACTGCTTTTCTAATGTCTCAGTCTTGTTTGTAAAACCTCTGTGGGAGGGAATGTAATAGCCTCTGGTGTGTGTGTGTGAGTGCATGTGCGGCTCGGTTTGGCTTGCCTACCTGGTTCGAGTTTGCGGCTCCACGGGTGGGCGCTCTTAAAGCCCCCAGAAAACCTACGGAGCCTGAGTGGGCCTGGTCTGCGATACCTTGGTGAAAAGCATATGGTCTATGGTGGCATTGGAATAATTTCTGGTCCTAAGTCACAACGCTGAGTCCGCTACAGCTAAGCTTCACCTAAGCTCCTTTGGGACATGGCCAGACAGGCATCTGATTGGTCTCCTCATGAGAGGGGGCACCCTACCCTTTGTTTGTCTCTGCGTCACGTATTCGGGTGGGTGATTGGACATTATGGGACAAGAAATAAGCCAGCATGAGGCTTTTGTAAATGGTCTAACAGAGACCTTAAAGGCACGGGGAGTAAAAGTTAAGAAAAAACAATTATTAGAATTTTTTCAGATTCTGCATGAAGTTTGCCCTTGGTTTCCCCAAGAGGGGACAATAGATGAAAAAAGATGGAAAAGAGTAGGAGATGCTTTAAAAGGTTATTACAGGACATTTGGCCCAGAAACAGTTCCTGTTAGTGCTTTCTCCTATTGGACTCTTATTAATGAGATTATTAGCATACGACCTAAAACCCCCTTAATAGCAAACATAATTGAAGATGGAGAAAAGATCCTTAAAAGTGAAAGTGAGAAGTCTCCCATTGGTAGCCATGGGAAGGAAGATCTTATTTCTTTAGATAGTGACTCTGAGAAGAAACCAGATAGCACCACTGTGAGGCCTAAAGGATCAGACAAGGATGAGATGAAACAAAGGATCAAAGCTAAACCTAAAAGTTTATATCCAAAACTTACAAAATGGAAAGCTCCCAAGGACGAATTGTCTGATAGCAAGTGTGAGGTTCTTGACGAGGAGGCTGCAAAATACCATAATCACAGGCCAACTCCGTGTGGCTTCCCGCCCACTACACCTCCATTCGCTTTGCCTGTTATAGACCCCAAAAAGGACCTAATAGATAAAATAGAACAATTGCGGGAGCAAATAAAGCTAGAAGAGGAACATCAAGAGCTAATACTATGCTTAGAAAAACTCAAAGTGGGTAAAAGGGAGGCTGCCACTGTCCCCTCGCAACCGCTGCCAAAACCTCCAAAGTGTGGGGCACTTCTTAAAAACCCCCCTACTGCTGGTCCACTAGTGGATTTTGAGGATCCTGAAGCATTTCCAGTTACTGAAACCTCCGACGACCAGGGACAGGCATGGAGACACCATTCAGGTTTTGACTTTAAAGTTATTAAGGAGCTTAAGACTGCTGTAGCATAGTATGGGGCTACCGCGCCATATACTGTGGCAATTGTGGAATCAGTAGCTGAGAATTGGCTCACCCCTGGTGATTGGTATATGCTTGCTCGAGACTCCTTATCTGGGGGGGATTATTTGTTGTGGAAATCGGAATATATCGAATTCTGTAAGGAGACCACTCGACGTAATGCACAGGCAAATAACGGCTGGAACTTGGGTATGCTGACAGGGGAAGGAAATTATGCCAGCAGTGATATACAGATGCAATATGATGCCGGCTTGTTTGCTCAAGTACAAGCAGCTGGGACTAGAGCCTGGAGAAAGTTGCCAGTTAAAGGGGACCTCAGTTCTTCCTTAACTAACATTAAACAAGGTCCTGATGAGCCTTTTGCCGACTTTGTCCATCGGTTTCTCATGGCAGCGGGGTGTATTTTTGGTAATGCTGATGCTGGTGCTGAATTCGTTAGACATCTTGCATATGAGAATGCAAATTCTGCATGTCAGGTGGCCATTAGACCCTATCGAAAAAAGACAGATCTCTCTGGTTATATTAGATTGTGTCCTGATATTGGCTCTGCCTACCAGCAGGGATTGGCAATGGCTGCAGCCCTGCAGGGGTTTACAGTCAAAGAGCTGTTAGGTCAGCAAAAGAAAGGTAGATGTTTCAACTGTGGTAAAGAAGGCCACTTTTCCAAAGACTGTCAATCCAGCAAACAGCCCAATGATCATAATGTTGCTCCTAAATTGTGTCCTCGATGTCAGAAAGGCCGACACTGGGTTAAAGATTGTAGGTCAAGGACGGACTCCCAGGGTAACCCATTGCCACCCCTACAGAGAAACAGGAAATGGGGCCAGCCCCAGGCCCCCAAGCCCAAACAAGCTTTTGGAGCAATCAAGTTTGTTCCCACAAACAATTCGTTTCAAACCTCTGTAGAGCCACCCCAGGAAGCGTGGGACTGGACCTCTGTTCCACCACCCACACAGTATTAACTCCCGAGATGGGGTTCCAAACCCTACCCACTGGAATTTATGGTCCCCTACCCCCTAAAACTTTTGGGTTGTTTTGGGACGCAGTAGTATTACAGTTAAGGGATTACATGTCTATCCTGGAGTGGTAGACAACGACTATACAGGAGAAATAAAAATTATGGCCTCCTCTCCTCAGTTGATTACTACAGTACCCTCAGGGCAGCGTATAGCGCAACTAATCTTGCTGCCCTTTCCTGTTACTGACAACCCAGCTAAAAACTCAAGCCGAGAAGCCCAAGGTTTTGGCTCCTCCAATGCTTATCAGGTACAGCCTGTTAAAGCCCAAAAGCCCATGCTTACACTCTGGCTTGATGGCAAAGAATTCCAAGGCTTAATAGACACAGGAGCAGACGTCACCATTATAAAAAAGGAGGCCTGGCCTTCACAATGGCCGTTGTCCCCTACATTAACCAACCTTAAGGGTATAGGGCAAAGCCAAAACACAGAAAAGAGTGCAAAATTACTGAGATGGCGAGATGCCGAGGGGAATCAAGGAAACATCCAGCCATATGTTATTCAAGGGTTACTTGTCAATTTGTGGGGCGAGACCTTTTAACCCAAATGGGTATTATTATGTGTAGTCCAAATGAAATAGTTATAGCACAGATGCTAGCCCAGGGATTTAAGCCAGGAAAGGGACTAGGAAAAAATGAGGAAGGCACTGCCCAACCTATAGAATTACAGGGCAATCACCAAAGAAAGGGTTTAGGAAATTTATAGTAGGGGCCATTGACATTCCTGCACCCCATGCAGATAAGATCACTTGGAAATCTAATGACCCTGTGTGGGTTGATCAATGGCCTTTATCTATTGAAAACCTGCAAGCAGCACATCAGCTAGTGCAGGAGCAATTTGCTGCCGGACGGACACCTAGTAGAGAGTAACTCTCCTTGGAATACCCCTATATTTGTCATAAAAAAGAAATCAGGTAAATGGAGACTATTGCAGGACCTTAGGGCAGTAAATAAAACAATGGTTCTCATGGGAACGCTCCAGCCGGGGCTTCCCTCTCCTGTGGCTATACCTCTGGGGTACTATAAAATTATCATAGATCTTAAAGACTGTTTCTTTACCATCCCTCTCCACCCCAGCGACCAAGAGCGATTCACTTTCAGTGTGCCCTCTGTTAATTTTAAAGAGTCCATGCAAAGATATCAATGGAAGGTTCTGCCTCAGGGTATGGCTAATAGCCACACCTTGTGTCAAAAGTTTGTGGCACTGGCCATACAAAAGGTACGCGATGTCTGGAGAGATTTGTACATTATACATTATATGGATGACATTCTCCTGGCAGGGAGGGATGGCCAACAGGTGCTAAAATTCTTTGATGACTTACAATCATCCCTACAAGCCCACGGGCTACAAATAGCCCCTGAAAAAGTGCAGTTACAAGACCCTTACACTTATCTAGGTTTTCAGATTTCAGGAGCGTACATAACTACTCAAAGGCTAGAGCTCAGATTAGACACTCTGCAGACACTCAATGACTTCCAAAGATTACTGGGAGATATAAATTGGATTAGACCTTATCTTAGGCTCACCACTGGGCAGCTCAAACCTTTGTTTGACATACTCCAGGGGGACCCAGATCCCAAATCTCCTAGATCTCTCACTAGTGAGGGTCGCTAGCTTTAAAGACTGTGGAAGAAGCCATCCATTCTCAGTTTGTTACTGCCATAGATTATAATCAACCCCTAATGTTTATTATTTGTAAAACCTTCTTACTCCTACAGCAGTTTTCTGGCAAAATAACGCCATTATGTGGGTGCATCTCCCCTCCTCACCTGCAAAGGTTATCTGTCCTTACTATTTGGCCATGGCTGACCTCATTATTTTGGGGAGAGAACAAAATCTAAAATACTTTGGCAAGGAGACTGATTCCATCATACAACCCTATTCAAAAGGATAGCTTGACTGGCTTTTTCAGACTACTGATTGCTGGCCTAATGCATGTGCTTCCTTTTTAGGTAGGTTAGACAATCATTATCCATCTAATAAACTCCTACATTTCTTTAATAGTTATGAATTTATATTCCCAACAAAAACCTCTCAACAGCCACTATCACAGGCCTTAGTAGTCTTTACTGATGGTTCCTCTATGGGCACTGCAGCTTATACTTTTGAGGATCAAGTCATAAGCTTTCCCACCCCTTCCACTTCTGCTCAACTTGTGGAGCGTCATGCAGTTATTGCGGTCTTCTCCACTTTTCATGATAAACCTTTTAATTTATACACAGATAGTGCTTATATAGCTAACTCTGTACCCTTGCTAGAGACTGCAGTCCAGATTAAACAAAGCTCCGGGGCCGCTCGTCTCTTTACACAACTTCAGTCTTTAATCCATAAAAGACAAAATCCGTTCTTCATTGGTCATTTAAGGGCCCACACTGGCCTTCCGGGTCCTCTGTCTTTAGGCAACCAAAGAGCTGATTCAGCCACAAGAGAAATCTATAATATCCAAGATGCAGGAATAGAAGTGGCCTCAAGAGCTCATGCTATCCATCATCTTAGTGCCCGCACCTTAAGAATTATGTTCAAGATTTCCCGTGAACAGGCACGACAGATAGTAAAACAGTGCCCTTCTTGTGTTGTGCATTTACCTGTTCCTCATTTGGGAGTAAATCCTCCAGGACTAGTGCCCAATGCCATCTGGCAAATGGACGTCACACACATTTTAGAGTTTGGAAATCTAAAGTATGTCCATGTGAATGTTGATACCTACAGTGGTTTCATATATGCTACCTTACAAACTGGAGAAACAGGAAAGCACGTCGTAGCACACATGCTTTCTGCTATATCAGTGTTAGGGGTTCCAAAACAAATAAAAACTGACAATGGACCTGGATATACTAGGACCGTGTTCGCTAAATTCTGTCAACAGTTACACATTAAACACATCACCGGAATCCCTTATAACCCACAAGGACAAGGTATAGTGGAACAGGCACATTTGTACCTAAAAAATACCCTTGAAAAGATAATAAAGGGGGAATGGTACCCCATCAAGGGATCTCCCAGAAATCTTCTACATCACTCACTCTTCATTTTAAATTTTTTAACCTTGGATAAAGAAGGACGTTCAGCTGCTGAACGTTTCTGGCACAATGAGACGCAAAAAACTTTTGCTACCGTGCTTTGGAGGGACCCCTTGGATAATAAGTGGTATGGTCCTGACCCCGTCTTGATCTGGGGACGAGGAGCAGTGTGCATCTACTCACGACAAGCAGATGCAGCCCGATGGTTGCCGGAGAGACTAGTAAAGCAAATTGATCATAACACAGCCTTCCAGGGAGGGAAAATCTCCTTGAGAAAAATCTTTGTCTTTTCTTTTAGGGACCATGTTTTGGAGATGGTGGTACCTCCTCTGGATGGCAGCTTGCCAATATCTGGTAAAACATACACTTGGCGGTTTCGGGGACCCTTCTGTGGCCAGGCGACTGCTACAACAACAGACAGGGAATCCCTGCGATTGCCGCAGCGGAACTGAAAATGCCATACCAAATTGGGTACAAGGCCCGGATGGAGTGTTTCAACACCCTCTTCTATCCACCATAGATTGTGGGTCAAAAACAGCTTATCAAGTGGTTGTAACTTTGGGGTCCGGTAGCCGTAGTATAAAATATTTCTGTGTGTCCAAACCACAGATTATTCCTGTTGCAGATGGTCATCCTGGGCTCTGCCCATGCACCACCTTTTATGATAGCATGCACAGTAGTTGCTATAGTTCTGTCCAGCAATGTATAAGTAAAAATGATAATAAAACATATTTCATGGCCATCCTAGGTCGGAACGCTCATACTAAAGGGAGCGATAATAACACGGTGATGCAGTCCTCCTGCCTTGGCTCTGTGGGAAAACCTGTTTGTTGGAATGTGTCCCCTCCCGTTCATATCTCCGATGGGGAGGACCACAAGATCAATGTAGGATGGCCAAAACCCAAGATAGAGTTCAAAAATTAATGGAGGAATTAAATCCTAAGTTTAATTATCACCGTATAGCACTTCCTGGACCTCGAGATTCTACTTTAGACTTTTCTGCCTTTTCCATTTTGGAAAGCGCCCATAAAATTCTAAATGCTTCTAATCCTTCATTGGCACAAAATTGTTGGTTGTGCCTAAAAATGGGGGTGCCAGTGCCCGTGGCCCTCCCTCAGCAACATGACCTTACATTCAGCAATGCCTCCTGTGTAATTATCCCACCATTGCTGGTGCAACCTGTATTATTCCATAATGCCACTTGCCTCTACTCGACCCCCCGCAACAACAGTTTTGGGATAGACCTAGGATTTGCCTTCTCTTTCGCTAATTGCAATATCACTCACAACTATATATCCCCTATCTGCTGTAGTAATAACACTGTTTTTGTATGTGGCAATAATAGAGATATACTTATCTTCCTGCCAATTGGATGGGGCTATGCACCCTGGCCTTCCTTATCCCAGATATAGGTATCATTCCTGGAGATGAGCCTGTCCCCATGCCCAGTTGTGATTACATATCCAGCTGACGTAAACAGGCAGTTCCAGTTGTCCCCTTACTGGTCGGCCTAGGGCTGGCTACAGCAATTACTGCAGGATCTGCGGGATTGGGTGTATCCATGACCCAGTATAATAAGCTCTCTAGGCAACTAATTGCTGATGTACAAGACATCCAAGATCAGGTGGACTCCTTGGCAGAAGGTGTCCTACAAAACAGACAAGGCCTTGACTTACTCACCTCTGAGCAGGGAGGAATCTGTTTGGTTTTACAGGAACGGTGCTGTTTCTATGTGAATAAGTCCGGTGTTGTCAGAGACAAGATTAAAAACCTTCAAGAGGACTTGGAGAAAAGAAGAAGGGAGCTTGCTGATAACTCCTTTCTCACTGGATTCCATGGACTTCTGCCTTATATTCCTCCCCTCTTAGGACCTATTCTGGGATTGTTGATCTGGTTATCTCTGGGTCCTGTTCTGTTTAATAAAGTCATGGCATTTCTGAGGCAGCAAATAGATGCTATCAAAATGCAGCCTATCCAGGAGGCCAATGAAGAGCTATATTATGGCAAGAGGCACAGGCTGGTTAGCCAATGACGGGTAAGAGGGGCCTTACATCCTATCAACCTAAGACAGGCTACTCACTCATCGGCTTCTGAGTATGCCCATGACGGGTAAGAAGGATTGGAAAGCCCCTAACCTAAGACAGGCACAGTCCTTTTCTTGCCTATACTATCACATTTTGGAAATAGCTCTTTTTTGAAAATATATATATATAAAAAAAGGAGGACCTGTGGAGAGCTGCCAGAAGAGCAGCCAGGGGAAGAGATGTGTGCCTTGACCTAAGATCAGCTACCTGCAGGGCTGGACAGTGTTATCACTCCCAGCTCAAGGCCAGAGACAGCTTGGCTGGACTTTCTTATCGGCTCCTCAGACGCTGTGCTAAAACTGCGGCTTCTGTTTTTTTTTTTTTCTTTACCCTAGCCCCTTCACGTGACCCTGTTTCTTAGCAACTGACCTGTGCTTTCTGCTCTTTATAAGATGAATGTTTTTTCTCAATAAACTGAGGCTTGATCAGAAACTTTGTCTTGCCTCCATTCTCTGTGCCCCCTGCCCCCCAATTCTCACTCCCGCCCTCAGGACCTGCGTTGACGGACCTGCGCGCCAGGTCAGGGGATGAATGAAATACTGTTTCAAATATCTGTCTATAGGGGCACTCGGGAGCTCCGTCATCTAATTGTCCAGGTCTTGGTTGCAGCTCAGGTCTTGATCTCAGGGTCATGAGTTCAAGCCCTCTGTTGTGCTCCGCGTGAAGTATGCGTGAAGTCTGCTTATAAAAAAAAATCTGTATAGAAGGAAAATGTTAGTTACAACGGGAAGTAAGCAAAGTGGAGACTAACCACTTTTTGGGCATTGAAGCTTAACTTTTGATATCACAAAAACAATAGAGAAAATGAATACAAAATTCGTTGGATCCAAAAAGTGGAAGAAATTTCCCAAAATTCTTTGTGAGGCGTGGGGGGTGGAGAACCCAGAGAAAACCACAGAAGGACAACATGTCTAGGGAGCACCACATTCTGAAACTCACCTATGGTTCTTGCTTCCCATTTCATTTCCCCTTTAAGCAGATGATCATTTGAAGCAAATTGCCACAGTAATCAGCTTGTTTTGGGTTATTTTTTTTTAAAGTGCCTAAAGCTTATTTTCCTAGCACCTGAGGCAGATCTACAGGCCAGGAAGTTAGAGAGCAGGGAACAACCATAGTAGCTGGGATGCCTGACCTGGTGGGAGCTAAGAGTTTGCCTGAGGCCACGCAGCCTGGAAGGCAAGGCTAAAGGAAGTCCTGGCCAGGTCAGCAAATCTCTGTTAGGCATTCTAGTAAGTTCTAACTTTTTCTTGTGAGTGATGATTGTGAGTTAAGTGGTAAAACTCCCTGGAATGCTGGTTTTCTGAGCACAGAGACTGTTGATGCAGAGCATGGTGTATCACAGGGCTCAGTGCATGTTGAACTCTTACTGTTACAGGGTATTTTTAAAAAGTTTTAAGGACTCTGTGGGAATCTGTTGAATCAAGTTTATTATAAGGAATCTGGGGGTGCCTGAGTGGCTCAATTGGTTAAGCGTCTGACTAGTTTTCGGCTCAGGGCATGATCTCAGGGTCATGAATTTGAGCCTCGCACAGGGCTTTGTGCTGACAGGACAAAGCCTGCTTGGGATTCTCTCCCTCTTTCTCCCCCACTCTCTGACCCTCCCTTGCTCATTCTCTCTCTCTCTCACACACACTCTCTCTCAAATAAATAAATAAACTAAAAAGGAAAAAGAATCTGAAGTAAGAGAGTATTCAAAAAAAAATAAAAAAAATTGGTCAATAATGTTTGATGACTTCGGGAGGAAGATTAACCATAAGACTGGGCAACTTAGGGGCTGAATTGTTGAACTTTGCCAGTGATGTCCACACATGGAGTGGGAGCAGAGGCAAGACCAACTGGAGGTGAGAAAGAATGTAAGGTAAGTAATGTAAGGATTGGAGGTGTCTGGTAAAAATGATTTCGGGAAGCAGCTTGAGGGACGATGCACCTAGTGTGAATGCAAGGTACTGAGTGAACATAGGAAACAAAGACAGCTGTTCTGAACTTTGAATTACAGGTGGGGGGAGGGGGGAACGGCAGAGAAATCAGCTTAGGTCCAACCTTCTTTTGGCTTGCTGTTCTCTCTCCAGACTCCTCTAATCCTTCCAACCCCTTCCCCCCAAATGTTTCCCTCAACTACCTCAGAGTATCCACCACTGCCCAAACAAGTGGGAGGAGATACCAATGCCTCTGATGCCAGCGGGCAGCACAGGACCCACCTGCAGCCATAAATCATGGACAAGACTTCCCAGGACTTCATCTGTAACCTCGAGTCTGTTCCTCCTCGTGTTTCTCTTCACTTTGGTTGGCGATGCATGTCTATCCTGGGATCACGTCAGAAATAGGGGGCTCTTCTTTCAACCCAGGCTATTAACTTCAATAATTAAAATCCAGTAATCTTTTTTTAAAGTGAGTTCTATGCTGAACTGTGGAGCATGACACTTGAACTTACGACCATGAAATCAAGTTGCATGCTTTACCAACTGACCCAGCCAGGCACCCCTTAATTTGCCCAGTTAAAACCCTTACCTCCGTCCACTTTATGTTTCTCTAAGCATATTCCTATTTTTAGTGTTTGACCTGTCTGTGCTTTGATGTCCTCATATCTCTATTGGGTATAAGAAATATATATCCAAGGGAAGCTGCTACGATTGAAGATACTGTATGAAAAATCTGATCTTTGGATCTGCCTCATAAATTTGTGCGGTTTGATTGGTTAAATAGGGAAGGGGAACATGTGGACCCCTCTGAATACTGATAAAATCCTCTGAAACAGCTGTGAAACATGTGTTATGTTTTCCACACCTAGTGCATAAGAAACGTTGTCCCACACATTTGGGAAGGTACCAAGTCCTACAGTTGTGTAGACAACACCAATGGGCTGCAGTGCCCTCAACTGTAAAGAGGTTCCTATTATCTCAAAGGATTGTCTTAAAAGTTTTTGTAATGTTCATTTATTTTTGAGAGAGAGACAGAGCTCGAGTGGGGGGAGGGACAGAGAGAGAGAGGGAGACCCAGAATCTGCACAGAGCCCAATGTGGGGCTTGAACCCATGAACTGCGAGATCATGACCTGAGCTGCAGGTCAGATCTCACCTGACTCAGCCACTCAGGCACCCCTAAAAGGATTGTTGTAAGGATAAGATGAATTAGCAAATGATCTAATGGTCTCTAATCTTCATTCAATGTTAGTGTCCATCTCTCCTGCCTCCAGCCTCAGCAGGCCTTGGTCAGGGATATGTCAAGCATTGTGGATCATCTGTGAGCCATATGAAACTTCTGTACTCATGTGGCCAGCGGTCTGTCACATAATAGGGAGATAGTGACAAACATGAGTCAGAGGTCAGATTGCCCCCATCAGAGGCTCACTGTGGTCTAAACCTCTTTGCCCTCATTGTCCTCAAGTCAAAGTGGAGGAAAAAATAGTTACCCACTTTGTCAGGGTATTATGAGGATTAAATAAATTAGATTCGGGGAGCCTGGGTGGCTCAGTTGGTTATGCGTCTGACATTGGCTCAGGTCATAATGCCACAGTTGGTGAGTTCAAGACCTGTGTTAGGCTCTGTTGCCTACAGCTCAGACCTGGGAGCCTGCTTCGTATTCTTTACCTCCCTCTCTCCTACTCTACCCCACTTGTGATCTATCTCTCTAGCTCACAAATATAAATAAACAAACATTTTTTTTAAAAAAAGTAGATTCAGTTTGTGCTTAATAAATGGAAACCAGGTTTTGAAAAGGTGGATTTGGTGAAGTAATAATGAGGCATGCCTGGGCGGGGCAATCCAGGGACAGGACGTCTGGGGCGGGGCATGTCTGGGGCGGGGCATGTATGGAGCAGAGCCTGTCTGGGGCGGGGCGTGTATGGGGCGGAGCTTGCCTGGGCCGTCTGTAGGGCGTGGCTAAGGTGGGCACATGCTGGGTGTGTTGCTGCAGCTCAGGTGCTGGTCACTTCAGTACTCAGAAGGACCCTGGCTGGAGGTTCAACGAGGCTCCCAATGGTGAGTTTCTTTGGTGGGAGGCAGCCTACCTGATGCGCTGGTATTTGCAGGGTTTTATTTTCCTCTTTGAAAAGTGCAGCCTTATGGGCTCACTCACTGATGTGACTACCTGTGGTTGCTCTACACTGGACTGGGGCAGTAGGGCTTTCTAAGAGGCTCTGGTATTTCTTTATTTACTTATGTCTTTATTTATTAAATATGTTTTTAACGCTTGTTAATTTTTGAGAGAGAAAGACACAGAGCATGGTGGGGGAGAGGCAGAGAGAGAGGAGACACAGAATCCCAAGCTGGGTCCGTACTCCGAGCTGTCAACATGGAGCCAGACTCAGGGTTCAAACTTACGAACTGTGAGATCATGACCTGAGCCGAAGTTGGAAGCTTACCCGACTGAGCAACCCAGACGCTTTATTTATTTATTTATTTATTTATTTATTTATTTATTATTACTAAAAAATTTTTAAATGTTTATTTATTTTGAGAGGGGAGCAGAGAGAGAGAGAGAGACAGAGAATCCCAAACAGGCTCTGTATATTTATTTTTTACAGAGTGAGAGAGAGAGAGCAGGAGAGGGACAGAGAGAGAGGGAGAGAAAGAATCCCAGGCAGGCTCCATGCCCAGCACAGAGCCCAACTCGGGGTTCCATTTTGTGAATCGCGAGATCAGGACCTGAAATGAAGTCAAGAGTTGGACGCTCACCTGACTCAACCACCCGGGTTCCCCGATTTCTTCAGTTTTCGATATACGGAAGCGTTGCAGGGCTGAGATGAATGGCATGGATGGGGTCACGATACGAGGGGGGCCGTGTTGCTGGACAGCACCGTTGGTGATCGGACCGCCAGGTGCTTCATACTCCTCTCCTTGAATTTTCGTGTATCTTTAAAAGTTAACAGGATAAAATGTTATAGAGTTGTTTTCCCCAAACCAAAAGAACTGTCGTGGAAAAATTGAGGCAGTTGCTGGATTTTATTTTTCCTAGTTCACAAATGATTTGTTTTGTCAAGTTCAGAAGTAATTTGTAACTTTCCAAGCCTGGGATATGGGAGAGACTTGACGCTCCTGTTCTTTGATAAAGTAGATTTCATTTCTGTTTCTAGGTGAACTGTAATTAAGGTGTGAAGGTTCCTGGTCTGCTCCAGCCCTGTCCTGAGTCTTTTGCCTTGTATGCTAATGAGTGGTGTGTGAGTCACCTGTCAGAGGCTGCTCAACCACAAATTGGTGGGACCCAGGAGTCCCCTGGTTCCATCCCCATCTCTGTCTCAGAGACCAAACTGCACCAGAGTGATCCCAGAGCAGTGGTGGTCCTGCTGCGGCGCCTTTCGGAGGTCTTCCTTGAACCTGCTGTGGATATGGCCTTCATCCCAGGGCCCCGAGAGCAGCCAGAGATGCAGAGTGTGGCCTGCAGGGACAGTAGCCCAATGAGTCATCAGCCTCACAGCATGGATGTGAATACAGGTAAGTAGACTCCAGAGACATGCTCCTAAGGGTCTATGAGGATACCAAAGATCATCTGCTTGCTTGCTAATTTTATTTATTTTGAGAGAGAGCATGGGTGGGGGAGGGGCAGAGAGACAGGGACAGAAAGAATCCCTGGCAGGCTCAGAGCTGTCAGTGCAGAGCCTCACCTCAGGAATGGATCTCAGGAAAAACCCAAGCACCAGGTGCCCCAGGGGTGGGAGATTTTTACTGGGTTTTAAGTAACTCCTAAGAGTGGGTGGGATAATGGCAGATTATTGTTATTGTTTTTTGTTTATTTACTTTTAGGAGAGAGAGAGAGAGTGTGTGCACACACCAGGGGGAGGGGCAGAGAGGGACGCAAAAGATCTGAGGCTAGTTCCGTGCTGAAGTGGAGAGCCTGAGGGAGGGCTGGAACTCAAGAACGGTGACATTGATTGATGCCTGAGCCACCCAGGAGTCCCAGGGCTGATTATTCGTTCTTTATGGTATTTTCTTGTGTTATTTTGACAACATATTTTTAAAAAACACCAAAAACAACGAGGTTGAGTATAAAACAGCTCTTGGGCTCTGGCTAACTTGGATCAGGTTTAAGTCGTGGGAATCTATCTTCCTCCTTTCTCTGAGGCCCTAGGAGTTGCAGGGCCCAGCACTGAATATCTGGCCTGAGGGCTGGAATGGACAGGGGGCCTCACCTCTTCTGCTCCTGCCCTGGGGCAATGCACTCATTGTCTTCTAACTTCGATTAGACACCAACGTAAAAGTCTCTAGCAGCCTAGATAGGAATTATGACTCTGGAAGCAAATAGTTCCAGGGGGAGCAGGGTCTCAAGGGGTGAAATGACATGCTCATGGTCACAAGAAAGTGGGAAAGATTTGTCCGGGAGAGATAGATCTTACAAAAACAAGATTCCCTATTTGTGGATTCGTTCCCTAATTGTGGATTATCGGATTGGGTTCAACCCAGATGAGATTAACAACATCGCTCAGAGTTGATTAGCTTCTGATTTGTTCAGGGATCTCTCCAGACTGCCCTAATCTTCACTGAGGAAACACTTAGGGGAAACTGGAAGGAAGTTACCATTGTTTGTGTTTTCAAGATCTGCCTCGGCCACTGGATTTTCACCCCCCGTAGAATTAGCTAATCCAGTCTCCACACTTGTGCAAGTTCAAGTATCTGAGTGTTACAGGTTGTGAGCTGTGCTCCTGGAGCAAGCCCCTCCCTGCAGACTGGGACCCTGAGTCTGTCTCTGCTTGCCAAGTGAGGAGAAGGCCTTCGTGAAGAAGCTGGATTTAGAAATTCCAGGGTAGTTTCGTCTCCTAAACAACCCTTAGTCTTTGTAGATTATTGTGGGATTGTTTCAGACCAGGTGAGGGAGGCCTGGGTCTTCTCCCAGTTACTGAGCTGATATGGATAGAGACCCTCAAGGCCAGGAAACCGCCTCCGGATGCTCCATTGTGGCCAGACTACCTCCCTCTTTGTAAGAAAAGATTTTTCAATTTGGTTGATCATTTAAAAAACCAACTATTAGTTTATTAGTTTTATTGATCTTTTCAATTTATTTTCTATTCTTTGCTTATCTCTACTCTCATCTTCATTAAATCCTTTGTCTTCTAAGTATGGATTTAGTTTGTTCTTTTTCTGTTCTCGTGAGGTATGAAGTTAGATTGTTGATTTGAGATCTTTTGTTTTTAATTTAATGTTTTTTCTTCTAGAGAGAGTGTGTGTATGTAAGTGAGGAGAGGGGCAGAGGGAAAGTGAGGGAATCTTCAGCAGCCTCTATGCTCAGTGCAGAGCCTGACACAGGGCTCGATCTCACGACCCTGGGATCCTAACCTGAGCCTACACCAAGAGTCAGATTTCATCGGCCAGCCAGACTGGGCCACCCAGGTGCCTGCTTTGAGGTCTTGTTTAATGTCCTTGTTTATAGCTATAAATTTCTCTTAGCAGTGCTCTCACTGCTTCTCATAAAGTTTGATGTTATGTTTTTCCTTTGTCTCAAGGTATTTTCTCATTTCCCTTGTGACTTCTTTAACCATTGATTGTTTGAGTGTGCTGATTATTTTTCAGAGATTTGTGGATTCTCCAGTTTACCTTCTGTTGTTGATTTCTAGTTTCATTTCATTGTGCTTGGAGTTGGAGGGGAAGTATGATTTCAAATTTCTTTTTTTTTTTTTAAATTTTAATGTTTATTTACTTTTGAGAGAGAGAGAATGTGTGAGGCAGGGAGGGGCAGAGAGAGGAGATGTAGAATCCGGAGCAGGCTCCAGGCTCTGAGCTGTCAGCCCAGGCAGAGCCCACCACGGGGCTCGGACCATAGACCATGAGATCATGACTTGAAATTGGATGCTTAACTGACTGAGCGCCTCAGGGACCCCGATGATTTCAGGTTTCTTGAATTAGACTTATTGTGGAACCCTAACGTAGGGTGCAGAGAATTTTGAACCCCCCAGGCACCCCGATGATTTCAATATTCTTGAATTTAAGACTTATTTTGGGACCCTAACATGGGGTCCAGAGAATGCTTCATGTGCGCTTACGAAGAATGTACAATCTGCTGTCAAGCAGAGTGTTCTCTATCTGTCAACGTCCCATTAGGCTAGTGTTGTTCGAGTCCTCTATTTGCTCATTGATCTTTTGTTTGGTGGTTTATCCATATTGAAACTGGTGTGTTTCCTATTTCTTCCTTCAGTTTTGTCAATGTTTGCTTCATTCATTTGGAAGCTCTAAGGTTTGGCTAAATAAATAAATATTTATTTATATGTTTTATTTATTTTTGAGAGAAAGAGCGTGCACGCACTAGTAGGGGAGGGGCAGGGAGAGAGGGAAACTAAGGATTGGAAGCAGGCTCTGCTAACAGCAGAGAGCCCAATGCAGGGCTCAAACCCACAAACTGGGAGATCATGACCTGAGGAGTCATAGGCTTAGCCAACTGAGCCACCCAGGTACCCCTGGGTAATATATGTTTACAATTGTTCTATCTCCTTGGGGAATTGACCCTTTTTCATTATATAACGTCCTTCCTTATCTTTTATAATAGTTTTTGAGAAAATTTACCAACATTGATACAGATTTACTACCTTTTTTAATCTTTAAAACAATTTTTTTACATTTATTTATTTTTTGAGAGACAGAGAGAGACAGAGCCAGAGCAGGGAGGGGAGAGGGGGAGGGAGTGACAGATTCTGAAGCAGGCTCCAAGATCTGAGCTGTCAGCAGAGCCCGACGCTGGGCTCAGACTCATGAACGGTGAGATCATGACATGAGCCAAAGTCGTACGCTTCACAGACTGAGCAACCCAGGCGCCCCACTAATTTCTTTAATCTTTATTGTTCTTCCTCCCCTCCACCTCCTACACTGACATTGTTGGTTATCACATGGTTGTGAGTTGGCTTATTCTGTATTTCTTCAATTACTAATAAGGCTACCGTTTTCTAAACTCTCTTTTCCTCCATAGCTATGCTTCTTTATTAGGCTAAGGAAATCATTCCATGCCCTGACTCATAAATTTCATTTTCACATGATAATTTTAAAGATAGGCCTTGAACTCACTAGCCATCTTATTATTATAATAGGTATGAAGTAAGGCTCTCCTTTCTAAAAATCTTATTTTATGAATGGTAGCCAGTGAATAGTCTTTTTTTTTTCCTCTCTAGATACTATCAGTATTCCCCAATGCTTTTATCTTTCCATTATAGGTTCTCCTGGATCTCAAAGTGACGATGGTCATAAGAAAGGAAGAGAAGTGAAAGTGAGAAAAGGACATGGAAAACCCAGACGTAAATTTACTGAGGCTGAGTTGGACCTTCTGAATTACACATTTGAAGAGAATCCTTATCCTAATTTTATCACTCGAAAACAGCTGGCTGAACAAATCCATTGTCAAATATATGTAATCGACGTAAGTAAAATATTCAAAGTTTTCCATTTATGCCTCTTAGACAATTTAGAAAATGTCAAGAATTAAGAAGAAACTTAATAGTATTTCATCTCATTAAAATGTTGCTATTGGGTCACTTTCCTTGTTTATTTCAATGGGGGTGTGAATATGCTCTGTGTTTCCTGGAAAATTAGACAATTGTCAGGCAAGTCTGGAAGCAGAGACCAGTTAAGAGCCCTTTACAGTGATCTTGAATTGGGACAATGATGGACTGGACCAGGGTGCTTGTGGAAGTAGTGAAGCTGGAATGCACTAGTTATTTTGAAGGAGGAGCAGATAGTTTGTTGAGAGATCTCCACATTCTGTGTCACTGCGTGTGCATAAGGAGGGCCCCAAAATGTTAGCTTAAGCAAATGGAAGATCAGAGTTGCCTCTAAGGTAAGGAAGGCTGGGGAATGGAGGTTTTATGCCAGAGGCCCTGGGAATTGCACTTTGGACATAGGACACATTTGGGATGCTGATTAAACCTCCAAGAGGAGATAGTAAGTAAACAGTTGGATACACAGGTCTGAAGTGCAGGAGAAAGGAGTTGTCTTGATTGCATCCCTCAACTTGACACCACATCTCCCAGGTTTATGGGTGCTGCAAGATCATTTGCTACGTGGCCCGATATCTTGTACGGGGAATGTCTTCTGTTATGACTTTGGAAATGACTGTTAAGAGCTGCAGGAAATTATTTAAAAATTGCATTCTTTTTAAAAAATACTTGCAATTAAGAAAATGGACATTTTTTATTTTACCATCCATAGATTGGTAGATTTATTCGTTGCTTACCATTAGAAGACATAGGGAGCTTTGGAGGTCCAAGTATAGGTGAATTCTATGGAAGCCATCATGTTAGGTTATCAAAGTTTGAAATGAGTACATTGCAAAGGAAAATAAAAATCCATGATTTCAGTACAAATAAGTAGAGAAGGGATTGTTTCATAGGTGGTTTCCTAACAGGAAGTTCACACACATGGCCTCTGAAATTACACTAAGTTGACTTGAGGTGCATGGAGAAGATGCCCATGGGTGCTCAGGAAGCCAGTACTGCTTACGCGAAGATCCCTCGTTTTTTGGTTGAGTCCTCATGAGATGATCTTCCGATTGGCCCTATAACGTCTGACAAGTTGACTCTTGCAACATAACTTTCTGTTAAATTATCTATGTTGTCAGTTGTGAGAATGAGTATTTGGAGGTGTCAGGTTCATTGTGCATGGAGTTTTCTGTGAAGCAATCACTCATGAATGGATCAGAGATCCTTGTGGCTTCAGGCTACTAATGGCCTAAAGCATTCCTGAACTTGGTGACCGGAGATTCAGGAGTGAGCAAATGGCAAATGGCTGCCCCTCAAACACTGTTACCCATGCTGTGCGACAGACGGACCTACAGCACCTATGGCTTCTTAGAATGGATTGTCTAAGAAAGCATTGTATCATTTCCACTTTTCCTAAAGTCCTAGAGATTATGATTGGCATGTATAACTATCCCCATTGTAGGGAGGGGAAAAAATGGGAGACTGAAGGTGCTAAAGGGAAAACTTAGGATTATATAAAATAGGCAGTCGCGTTATGAGTGAAGCTCTTATGCGTAGCCTTTGAAAATAATAAATTTCAGAACATAATTTAGAATACGTTGAGTCGAGAGTTCATTCTGGTGTGGCAGCCTGAGTAAGATCAAATTGTCGTGTGGGGAAAATTCAGTGTGTTTAGGAAGCAGCTTGGAGTGAGTTGTGTCTAAATGCAGAAGAGGTTGTGAACAGGTTGGGGGAGACTTTGGCTGGCCCAGGTTCGCACGTACAGAAGGGCCCCTACAGGCTGTAAAGGCGGTTGGTTTTGGAATTGTGCACCTGGTGAATCCCGGGATTACATGTGCGGCCCCAGGAAAGGCAGCCGTGATCTTCCATGTCTCAATTAAGATCAGGAGGAAAGTCAGTGAGGGCACTGAGATGAAGCTTAACTACAACACTCTCTCCTACATTACGGAAATATGTTCTGCAATGACACCAGCTAAGTCGACTTTATAAATCGTGAGTCTCTTTTCTCTTTAGAACTGGTTCCAGAACAAAAGAGCCCGACTACCGTCGAGAGACAAAAAGAGAATATCTGCTGCTAAAAAACGACGTCTGGTCCCTAACCAGAGTCACTCACCTCTCAGCGTCCAGGACCTCCAGACAGGACCCCCCGGGGCCCCTGAGCAGACCTGCTCCTCTCCCCAAGATGCTATTCCAGGAGGGGCTGCTTATTTCCGTCCTGAGACACAGTGGGCTCCCAGTCAACAGGTTGGCTTGGGGGACACTATGGTCGCAGACATTGCACAGGAACTGAGCTATGCTTTGGAAGGCCAAGGTGACATGGGAAGTGGACTTTATCCTAACTACCCATTTTCTAGCTATGAATCAGCAATCTCTTTTTATCCTTCTACTTCCTCATCTGGGCAGTATTTTGAGAACTACGGGCCAGGGCCAGGGGACGGCTGGGATTCAAGGGCCCCTGTCCTGCAGCATGTTTCCAGTATGCAGAGGGAGAGGCAGCAGCAGCTGGAGCAGGCCTGTGGCCCTTATTCATTGTGTCAAGGACCGCAACACAATGCCGATGTCCTTGATAGCAGCCTCAGCTTCAGCAATATCGACACAAACTGTGTTCCCGGATCAGCTCATGTGCCTGAATCCGGGGGTTTAGGACAGCAGATGGCCCCCCTTCAGTCCCAACAGCAGGGTGGTGACTGCTATCTCAAGTGAGTAGCAGTCAGGTCTCTGCTAATGCTGCTGGGGCAAGACAGGCTTTGGGAGGAAGGGTCTGCAGAGGTCCAACAAGAATGTTGCTCTAGAAAATGGTTCTAAGCTTCAAAAAACAACAAGCATAGGTCATCCCATGGTCATCCACACAGCAGCCCAAGGCGAAGACCTCTCCAGAGCTTGAACATAGACACTATCTGCCAGAAGGCTCCAGGAGCTGTTGATCCCTTTTGGTAGGGACCAGTGTCTCCCGGTTCTCCACCCCTGCCTGTGCATTCACAGTGCCCTGGAAAAGCTGGGCTAGACTGTGGAGCATAAAACCAACATAAACAGGCAGAAGACAACCATCAAACAGCAGTCGCCAAACCCAGAGCAGTTTGTGTTTCCGAAGAAAGAGGCCTGTGTGTGCACCTGCCCCAGAGAGTGTCCCCCCGCCCTCCTCGGAGACGAGCTCCAACTAGAAGGACAAGGATATGAGATTTTTCCCCTGCAGTAGTCTGCAAAATAAGTCATGTCTCCTACATCCTTCCAAGGCAATATGATATAAAAACCTGCTTCACTTTCCAAATATTTCCCATCTGTTACTACAATAAGATTGAGAGTGTATGTAGAATCAGCAACTCTGAAGCACTATGATGGGTGTGATTTGCACAGTCACGTTGCACAGCCACTAGGAATATGTATTCAAGTTGTAATGTCTGGCAACTCTGCTACTGCATGTATCCTTTAAAAAAAAAGTGTATGTACTTATAGAACAGAGCCCCCAAAAAGAATATATGGGGTGATAATACAGCACAATTAAAAGTAGCAGACCAGGACATTGTAGTTGGAAGTACCGGTATGCAATGTTCAGTGAAAAATCAGGTTGCCTACTTAGTTTATTGTGTGATATTTATGAAAATAAAAATGAAATAACTACAGCAGTATAATGTTATTCTTAGATATGCATACGTATACAGCAAAAAGAAAAACATGGACTGGATTTATATTTATTGAATTATGGAGAATTGCATTTGGGCAAGATGGGAAAGGAAAGAATAACTTTTATATTATGAAGAATAGCTTATATATACATTTACAATGGTGAGGGGTGGCATCGCTGTCTACATTTCTCCAATTCACATTCAGTATGGTATTTGCTATATTACATATTATCAATTTCTCCCGAAGCAGTCCATTTACTTCTAATTGGTTCAGTTTATTTTCTCCTCTTCTGTAGATTTTGAAGGTTTTTTTAGATTTTGAAGTTTGTAATTTTCTTTTTCCAATGATTTCCACAATATAATTTTTAATCCTGTAATCCATTTGTGTAGTGATTTAGATAAGATTTTCTTATATTAAGTTATATTTCTTATATTAAATTTCTTCTATTAAAGAATGTGTGTTCCAATTAGTCATGATGTATATACTTATGTATTGCTGGGTTAGAGTTGCTAATGTCTTGAGTAATAGTAATCAAATTAATCATCTATGTTAATCATAATCATCTATGTTCATGAATCAGATGGCTTTTAGTAATTTTCTTCACTGACATTATCTTTAGGCACTTAGATCATGTTAAGCTAGCATTAGAATTAGTTATGTATGGTAACTCTTACTATTTTCTAAAATCTTGTGTAAAACCTTATTCCTTCATTAAATGAATTTCCTAATGAATCTGTTTGGTCTGATGTTTTCTTTATGGGAAGTGTGTGTGATAGCCCCTCACAAGAGTGTTATGAAATGGCGGTCACAGTTCTGCTGCTCATTTCCTCAATGATAGAAGAAACGAACACAAGGTCTTGGAAGTATGCCCCAAGAAACAGGCACATCAGGAATTCCATATTTAAATGATGACAGGACACCCATTTCTCCCTGAGCTATTTTTGGCAAGGTGAAATTTTCCCAGATATGTCCCCATCAGCTGAATTTTCAAATTTGTGGCCATAAAGTCATCGAAAATATCCCCTGTATGGCTAGAGCATATGTAGTAATGTATTTTGCATTTTACAATTCCAATCTGTACTTTCTATTTTTTTCTTTCTTTGGCTGAGGTTTGGAAAGACCCAGGTAGTACTATGGGACCTCATTTCCCCGTTGACAGGAATTCCGCAGGCCAAGGAGGGTGCTAGGAGTGAGGTTCCTGTGAGGTGAAGTCCCTGTAGACCAGCCTGGCACCCCCGCCTTGGGTGGGTCCTGCTCCCTCAGGGCTATCTGAAGGTGCCTGCTCCCCAGAGCTCCCAGCTGCTGCTCTCAGACACCCCCCTGGGACACAGGCATCCGAGCAGAAGCTGGTGGATGACTGGGGTCGGAATCCACACTGGGGCTTCTGCGGCTTTCTTCTGCAAGAACACTACACCCATCCTGTGTGTGGAGTGGAGCACAGGGACCCAAGCAGTGAGTCCTGTGGCTCTCTGACCACTGCTCCTGAGAACTGCGGATCAGGAGTGTTAAGTTCTGGCATGGTGGGTGAGGTCCAGGTCATTATCTGTGGCTCAGCGAACATGTGGTCCCAAGGAAGTCCTACAGGAAATTTCTGTCAACATGCAGGAACTCCATCTGGATCCTCTGTCTTCATTCCCTTCAGGCCCTGATAGCCCCTCACAAGAGTGTTATGAAATGGCGGTCACAGTTCTGCTGCTCATTTCCTCAATGATAGAAGAAACGAACACAAGGTCTTGGAAGTATGCCCCAAGAAACAGGCACATCAGGAATATCTGCCTATATACATGTCCGTTGTACAATTTTTTAAAGTCAGTTTGATAATTGCTTGGACAGAGACAGATGGAAAGGAAGAATAGGGAAGCAAACATGATTTGCACAAAGTTTTTATTAATGTCTTTGTAGTACATTCTATTCTATAATAAGGATTCAAATTCTAGTTGTAAAGCAATCAAATAGTTCTCTTTGAAGAGATATAGCAAAAGGCATTGTCAAAATAATTTTTTATGACTAAAATTGCCTTGGGACCACACACTGACCTCGGGACATTGTTTCTCTGACTGGAAAGAAACTCAGCTGAAAAACAACATAAAACTGCTATCATTAAAAGAGATTTTATGGGGCAGCATAATATATGGGTGGCTCAGTCGGTTAGGTGTTGGACTTGAGCTCAGATTGTGATCTCATGGTTTGTGAGTTCGAGCCCCATTGTCAGACTCTCTGCTGCCAGTACAGAGCCTGCTGTAGGTCCTCTGCTCCCCTCTCTCTCTCACTCCCCCACTTATTCTCTCTCTCAACAAAAAAATTTTTTAAGATTTCATTAAAAAAAGAAGATGTGAAGAATGTGTGAGTTCTGCACAAACTACAAAGGGTAAGTTGGGGCACAAGGAACAATAAGGGCCTGGGTGCTTCCATGTGGCCATAGTGTGCCATGGAGTTGCTTGTCCCCTCCTTGACAACTTTTGTGAAATCTTCCATCAAGGCTTTATCAAACTGTGATGTTTCCTTCTTAAAGATCTGTGCCCAGAAAGGACCTGGATGCCATCTAAGGGCTTTGACCTGGCTCATAGTGAAGCCCTTGTTGAGCCAAGGCTAATATATTCATGGTATGTGCCCTGGAGCATTCTAGTTCCTAACATTGTTTTAGCAGACTGAGGTCTCACCCTTCAACTCCGCCTCAAGAAAATTCCCAAGTAGCGATTTGACTCATTGTAGGGACGTTCCCTTGTACAGAAAAGGATATCTGAACGCCTGGAAAATGTCGTACTCTGATCTGGGCTCTGGTGTTTCTTCTATGAATAGCTAAGCTTTGGCCCTTACCCTTGGATGTAGGCCTAGTGATGTAAGGTAAACTGAGACCTTCCTCTTTCTTATCTTTAGTAGAAATATACCAGAAATGTGGTTTCCACTTTAAGAATACCAATCTTGACAGGGCCAGGAAATCTTATACAGTTTCCTTGAAAGACTTGGCATCCCATGTCGTTCTGTTGGTAGAGCTGGAATATCTCACCCCTCAGGTGATAATGGACAAACCTGCAATGTGTCTCTCTTCGTTGAATAACATGCTATACCTCATATAGGGCACGAAGACTGAATTGGTGGGTCCCCATGTCTAATAAGTAGGTTTAGAACAAGGAAAAGTAAATCCAGAGAGGTCTTTATCTCTTTAATTAAGTTTTTACACCATACACAAAAATAAACTCAAAATGGCTGAAGGACCTGAATGTGAGACAGGAAACCATCAGAACCCTAGAGAGGAAAGCAGGAAACAGCCTCTTTGACCTCAATCCCAGCAAAATTCTAGTCAACACATCGCCAAAAGCAAGGGAATCAGGAACAAAAATGAAGTATTGGAACCTCATCAAGATAAAATTCTTCTGCACTGCAAAGGGAAACAATCAAAAAAAAAACTAACAGGCAAAGAACAGAATGGGAAAACATAGTGGCAAATGGCATATCAGCTAAAGGGCTAGTATCCAAAATCTACAAGGAACTCACCAAACTCCACACCCAAAAACCGAATAATCCATTGAAGAAATGGGCAGAAGACATGAACAGACATTTCTTCAAAGAGGACATCCAGATGGCCAACAGGCACATGAAACAATGCTCAGCATCACTCAGCATCAAGGAAACACAAATCAAAACCACACTGAGATACCACCTCACACCAGTCAGAGTGGCTAAAATGAACAAATCGAGGCTATAGATGCTGGCGAGGATGTGGAGAGACGGGCACCCTCCTACACTGTTGGTAGGAATGTAAACTGGTACCGTCGCTCTGGAAAACAGTGTGGAGGTTCTTAAAAAAAATAAATAAATAAAGTCCTTTTCCCCAAAGGCTAATAATACGGCACTCAAGGATAGAGAACCATTCAGGCCATTCTCTGTTCTTCCACATATCGGAGACGTTCTGAGTCTGTGTCTCTTTAGTACACTGGGGTCTCCCTGTTTCTGTACATCGTGTGAGCACATGGATGAACACCTTCCCCACCATCTCTGATGGGAGGGATCCTGTCTTGTGGGTGCCGTTTAGGCTTCCAACCCGAGGGAATGGCAAGCCTCTTGGAACATATCATGAAGAAAGTGGATTTTACGCCCTCTGAAATACATGGAACCGTTACTCCAGTTGAAAAAGGGGCAATAAAATCTGTAGGGAAGGACCTGTGGAAATGCAGGCAAGAGCTGAAACTGCTGTGCATTTCGGGAATTCCTTCTTTGGGGAGTTCTCAGCTCTGCTCTTAAGACCATTCACTGATTGAATCAGTCCTCCCCAGTTATCTTGGATCATCTGTTTTTAGTTAAAGTCAACTGGGAGGCCGGAGGTTGACTCACCTTCTCACTTTTGGGGAAGTTGGGGGTCAAACCAGGCTCACTGCCAACCTGAGGCCCAAAGGAGGGTTACCCGAGTAGGTTCTTCCCACTGATGTCCTCCAAATGATGTCATTTCCTCTAGGCTCTACTTTGGAACTTAAGATCATCCTTTGATGATTGGCAAAAGCTGAAGAAACTGAGGCCAAGAGAGGGGCCCAAGCCTGCCCAGTGAAGCTTTTCCTGAGAGGCACCATGTTCCCTATGAAGGCAGAAGAGCTGCTGGAGATGCGACTGTGATTCTTATGCAGAGGTATTAGAATGAATGCATGCCTGTCTTCCCAGATCTGGAGGGATCCCCGGGAAGTCTGAGGCATCTGGTAGCCCCTTCCGCGAGAATTCAAGTTGTGCTCACCTGCAAGCCTGTCCCCAATCCCAGTGAGGTAGATCTGTTCTCTCCACCTCAGCTCATGACTGTGCCAAGCCCTCTGCCAGATGCTGGAAGAAGCCATAATCAAGACAGACCTGACCTTCTAGAGATTCCAGTGAAGCAGGAAAGACAAGCATAAAGCAAATGTTCACGCAAATACAGTGACAATTGTGGAAAACGTCAAGAAGGAAAAGCAGAAAGTGTTACTGGGAGAGACCAAACTATGCCTATGATGGAGATGAAACTTGTCAGATAGTTAGGAGGTGGGCGGCCAGAAGGGGACAGAGAGAATAGGTGTGAAGGCCCTGCAGTTGCAAGGAGATGGCGCGGCCCAGAGACTGAGGAAGGGCAAGGGTGTACAAGGAGTGGTGAGCAAGAGTGGGTGCCCAGAGGCTGGCTGAGCCCTCTCTTAGAGGTCATGGTGAAAAGCAGAGGTCTTGATCCTTATCTTGGAGTCTTTTTATCCTAGTGTGTGATTTTCACTGGCCTCGATCTTCTGAATTCAATGAAACTTTTATGGAAATCTGATTGATCACACTGGACAAGTACAATAAACATTCACTGTGCCTGGCCCTAGAAAAACAGGACTAAAAAAGAGACATTGTCCCTGTCCTCTGGTCCTCCTCTGGAGGACGAGCTGGGAGAGGGCAGCAAGTGAGCACTTTCTTAAATAACTCTAAGCAAAACAGACTGGGAGGAGTCTGCGAAAGAAGCACCAGGGCCGAGGCTCAGGGACCAGATCTGACAGTTACAGGAATTTGTCATGGGACTGCTTCCAGGAAAACCTAAAAGATTATTTAAGCTGTGACATGGACAATGATAGGACTTTTTATTTTTAGTGTTTCTTTATTTTTAAGAGGGATGGGAGACTGACAGAGGATCCAAAGCTGGCTTTGCACATACTCTAGATAGCCTGATGCAGGGCACGAACTCATGAACTGCAAGACCGTGACCTGAACCAAAGTTGGACACCTCACCAACTGAGCCACTCAGGCGCCCCAGGACGTTTTTATTTTTAATATGTTTTTCCGATTTAAAAATAATATATAATCCTAAAAGAAAATTCGATAAATTCATAAAATATAAGGAAGGTAATTACAACCCCACTTAATCCAGAGACACCACTGTGAACATTTAAGTGAGTCACCTGCCGGACTTCTTACCTAAGTCTAACAACATTGAAATCATCCCATACCTAGATGCAATTTGGCTGTGCTCTTTTTTTTTTTTTTT